>JAJPUD010000320.1:566156-649075 GCA_023553655.1 Myrmecobius fasciatus
AATGAGCTTGGCATCTTCAATATGACCCAGTTCTAAGCACTCTACAGAGCCTACTTCAGTCACCTTTATGGCTGTTGAAACAAATTATTTTCATCTGCCCATTCTACAGGGAAAAAAGTCTTCACATGGTTGGAGTAGACATTCCCCTAATTCACCAATAGATTTGAAGACTGTTGGTTACCTTCAACCTGGTTTAGCCCTTCTGCCAACATAGTTTTACCAGAGTGTGGCCACTGCATGCAACAACTTCTTGGAGCCACAGGTAAAAACTGGGTAAAAGTTGGGCAGCAAAGATGGATGAGCAGTCATGAAAAATGCTCAGCAAGCATTCATATCAGAAGTGCTAGCCCTTTCTCAATACATTAAATTAAATTGACTGGCCCCCAGGGTCATAAAGTTAGTAAGTAAATCAGGTCTAGTCTTTCTGACTCTTAAGTACCAAATTATCTATTCCACCACCTAACTGTATATGTTCTTTTGTTGTCTCATACACTGGGGTGTCTTTGATATTTGAATTTTAGGCTAAGCAGAAGGAAAGAAAAACAGCACAATCTCAGCCTGGTAGAAGGGCTTAGTTTAGAAGAGACAAGCTTTTTGATGGCTCTTAAGCCACACCATGAGGTTGAACACTGTGGGCCAAGGCTAGGTTTAAAATTGTGCATCCTTTGTCCTTTCCAAATTTTGCCACTTAATATTAGGAATGAATGCCACTCAATTCCATCCTGGGAGCCACAAGGATGGGGCCAGGACTTTGATCTTCCTAGCTTTCTCAGCAAGTTTATTTGACAAGCTGTGTGTGGTATGTGTCTCAGGTTTCTTCAATCTAGAAAAGACTTAGAGCAGTTTGAGTCACCTAATTCGAAGGATTGGAGTGGGGAGTTGGAAAGAGGGATGGGAAACTGGCTAAGAATGAGGAAGAACAGATTTTAAGAGGCCAGAAGCTTATTTGCCATAGTTGTCTTGTTGCTAGGTGGTTCTATAATATGCTAGTAACAAAGCTCTTTGTGAACTTGTGTAAACTTGAAAAGGGAAAAGCTACACCCTCCCCATGCAGAGACCAGAGGATAGTTAAAAGTAACATCATGAACAAAAGAAGTTAAGGTAGGTAGGGAAGAAGAGAAAGGGTGTGATGATCATTGGTAGTTTGGTCTTTCCTATAAATGTTAAGATTCATTAAAACACCAGCCCTAGTTCTTTATTTTTATTGCAACAATATTCAGCAATGAACACTATATTTGGGATATTAAATGACAATGACCAGGGAAGTATATAATAGAAAACCAACTGCCATCTAGCCATGTCATCCTCATCTTGTTCTTGTCAAGCTGTTTTTTTATCCTAACTATAAGACTTTACAGTATTGAGGGAACAATTCATATTTGTAATTTCATTAGTGTAAGATGCTCCCCATATAGAAAGTTCTGCTATTATAGGTTTTCAATTATTCTGCAATTTAAATATGAAAGAGTTGGCTGATGTACTGTGAGCTTAAGTGACTTGCTCATAGTAATGTAACTAGTACATGTCAGAAACAGGACTCAAATCTGATTCTTCTTGACCCCATAATGCCACTTAGCCATATTGAATTCCATCCTATTATATTCATCCCAGTGTTCTAGACTGTCAAGATCTTTTAAAATCTTGATTCTGTCATCTACGTTAATTATCTCTGTCCTTCCTAGCTATTACAGCTCCCCTTCTCCTAGTAGGTTCTCAATATCTTTCACATTTGTGTTATCTGAAAATTGATAGAAATCCATCTATGCCTTTATCTAAGTTATCTGATAAAAGGTCAAGTTACATAAAACCTAGCACAGATTCCAAGAGTACACTGCTGAAGACCCCATTCCCAATTGACATCAAGCCATTAATGTCTACTCTTTAGATAAGGCCAGAGGGTAACAAAATGGATGACAAAGATAATCCCCAGATAATCACAGGCAATAAAAAGTTATACGGTTTTATTAGTCATACATTGAACTGGTGTGCATAAAGGAATTGTTCATTATATTTAATAAATCTATATTATATAATGCAGCAAAAGCTTTTATCATTAAAATTAACTTTTTGGTATTATATGATTGAAAATCATAGAATAGGATAGTCTCCAAGGAATTTATTTAAACACACACACACACACACACACACACACACACAAGAGGCAAAGTCAAAGTATCTGTTGGTTTCAAAGTGTTACCAGATAAACATCACTAGAATACAACAAAGAGAATCTAAGATATTATCAAGGTAAAATATGACCAGGAAAGAAAATGAGTTAAATATTTAGTCAGAGTAAGGGATAACAGCTAGATGACCTGAGTAGACATTGGTACCAAGATACAGAAAGACCAAAGAAGTGTCTCCAACATATTGGGCAGATACTATGAAGAGTCAATGTATGTTGCAACATTTAAAACACATATCAGTTATACAATATGAAAAAGCACTGAAAGACTGCATTTGGAACTAGGATAAGAGAATCACCTAATCCAATAATAAATCATTCAGAGTATCAAAATAGTACTTAAACTGAGCTACTATTTCCCAAGGCACTTTAATAATGGTCCCAGTTGACAGTTGGTAGGATTATGAAACAGACCCAGGAGCAGAGAGCAATAAAAATATTTTAGTTCTTTGGTTTAAATATTTAATAAATCATCCATGTATTCATTCAGGTTTTATCACATTTTTCCCTTTGTATAAATCAAATAGAATGTGTCAAAATATTTTTGCCTGGCAGATAAATATTGCCACATATGGGGGAAAGTCATCAAGAATTGAGAAAAATTTTCCTTAATAGTCTTCTACAAAAACTAATGATTGTATTTTATGAAATTCAGTTCTGCCCAGGTTGTATCAGAGGATGCTTAGTAACCTTTTTACCTAGGAATGTAAATTAGTTTGCTGTTGTGACCTCTCTCATATTCTCTACTCTTAACAGGTTTTTATCATTTCAGAGAAAGGAATCACCTAAAAGTTGCAATTCTTTCATTCTGATGGCCCACTATGTCCAATCAGCCAGTTAATATTATTTTACTAAAAATTTACTATTTGTCAGGTATTGTGCTGAACCTAAGTATTTTTAAAAAATGAAAACAGCCTCTATCCTCAAGGAACTTGCATTCGAATAAAGGAGATATGCAAAAACTAGATAGGTCCATCAAAGTACAAAATGTGATCCATGCCCTTTAAGGAGAAAAGATGTAACCAAACAATTGCATAAATGTGTGTGTGTGTGTGTGTGTGTGTGTGTGTGTATGACAGAGAGTAGTGAAAGAAAAAAAGGAGAGGAGAAAGGAGAGAGGGAAAGACCAAAAAAGAAAAACATGAAGAATATACCTTTTTTTTGTTTGTTTATAAGTTGTGTATATCATAGAAGTGTATGAGGTATTTAGGGAGAATTAGTATCTTGGGAATGAGGGCTAGCCAAGGTTTTTTCGAGACTGTTCACTCATTTTTGGTGTCTAGCAGATTTGTAACTCTCATCTGTAGCTCCAAGAAGCTCCAACATGTGAATGTCTACCAAGATAGACAGGCTAAACCAGGTTGAAGGTCTCTGACCCCTCAGTAAGTTACAGGATGTTTACTTCAAGCATTTGAAGATTTAGCTTGCAGAATAGGCAGATGTGAACAATTTGTCCCAATGGGACATGAAGGCAGCTGAAGCAGGCTGCTTATTAGAGTGCTTAGAGCTTAGTCAGACATCAGACACCAAAGTCATTCACTTTATCCTGAGCCAATGCCAATTGTCTAGACTTTTGTCTTACCAGTAGACTTCAGTGATTCTGGAAGAGAAAGTGGAATTGAGGAATTTGTGCAATTCTGTCTCACTTAAATCCAATTCACGCAGGAATCAAGACTTTACCCTATGATATCATCTATCCCCTTCAAAAACAAAAGACATTCAACAGGTAACATATATGAGAGGTAGAATAATGATGGCCCCAGCTTCAGAAAAACCAGGATTCAGCTTTTGATACATATAGATTCTGTGGCCATCAACGTCATTAAACTTTTCCATGACTTTGGCAAATCTCTAAGCTTATTAATTATGGTGCAAGTCCTGACCTACATTAGCAGAGTTTCTTTCTTTGGAGTCCTCGCTAGCAATTTAATAATATGTCTGGTCTAATATATTTTTCCTGACCATGAGCCAAGAAAAGAGAGATGGAGAACTTTATGTAGCAGCTGACCCAGATTCATAGAGGGGGCTCTAATAAAATTTAAAAATTAACTTTTTAACATTAGTTTTCATTTAAGACTGTCTACCCTCATTTGAAAACTTATTTGTCTGTTTTATAAGCATTTCTCTCTTTCATTTGCCTTCACTCAAACAATTTTTAAACCTCCAAATTAAAACTCTCATTGCAAAATGCATAGTCCTTCCAAACAAATTCAGTATTGGTCATGTCCAAAAATGTGTCTCAGTCTTCATTTTAAGTCTATCACCTCTCTAGAAGGAAGCAGGTGATATGTCTCATTTTCTTGCTATGAATTCATAGCTTATCATTGAATTGATCAAAATTCTAAAGCTTTCAAAGTTGTTTTTTTTTTTACCAAGTTGTATAAAGTATTCATCTAATTCTGCTTAATTCACTCTATATCTTTTCACAAAGCTCTTGCTGGTTTTCTCTGAAACTTTTTATTTCATCATCTCTTTATGGCACAATAATGTTCTATTATATTAGCATACCATCATTTGTTTAGTTTTTACCCAATAAGATGGCTCTCCTTTATTTTCCAGTTTGGAGCTATGATGAGAAGATATGCTACAAATAGTTTTGTATCTATGTGTTCTTTTTCTCTTTGAAGAGATTTTTAAAAACATTTTAAACTAATTTTTAATATTTTTAACTCACTTTTTAAACAAATATTTTATTTCAAGAAGCAGAAGAAGAAATGATGAATCTGTGAAGTTGAGACTCAATAAGACTCACTCACTACATATCATATTTTGAAAGGTTCCCAGAGAGCTACACAAATATCATACTAGCAAAGGAAAAAAATTATGACCTGGACAATAGGAGAGTTGGCTACCAAAGTTCAGAATGAATATGTGTAGGACAATTTTAATGATATAACGAAAGCCAATAGAAGAAGGATATTCAGGGTTATTGCTTGAGTGACATTTGGGGAGACATAAGCCAAGAGTGATATCTAAAATTATCATGGGTGTAGGAGAAGATAGAAATTTGCGTGACTAACTAGTCAAGCTAGTAATTCTGGGAAAAAAATTAAAATTTTAGTGTTTTTCTATATTGCAAACTTGTTCCCAGTGGCTGTTGGCCAGAGCTAAGGAGTACAATAAAGTCACATTAGTGACTTTCACTAGTTGTATTCAGGATTTCTCTACCTTACTTCCAACTCTGACATCAATATGGGGGGGAAAACTAAGTAACAACAAATTTCAACAAAATTTTTGTATATATGCATGTATAGAAATGTGCATACCTATCTATATCTGTATGTATATTTTTGTGTAATTTTTTCTGATATGAATCTTTATGTGTGTGTATGTGTGTGCATATGTGTATTTTTCCTTTTAAGATATCTCATCTTATGATTCAGGCTAGTTCCAATGTTCTTATGATGAAGAGAGCCATCTATATCCATAGAGAGGACTGCAGGAACTGAGAGTGGGTACAACATAGTATTTTTGCTCTTTTTGTTGTTATTTGCTTGCATTTTGTTTTCTTCCTTATTTCTTTTTCCTTTTGGATCTGATTTTTCTTGTTCAGCACAATAATTGTAGAAATATATATATATATATACATGCATAATATATATATAAGAATTGCACATGTTTAACATATATTGGATCATTTAGCATCTACGGAAGGGAGTAGGGGGAAGGGTAAAATTTGGAACACAAGATTTTGCCAGGGTTAATGTTGAAAATTTATCCATGCATGTGTTTTGAAACTAAAAGGCTTTAAAAAAAAAGATATCTCATTTTAGGAATGAAACCTGTAATCAGAAGTAACCTAAAATTGGAACACAATATTATGTTAGTAATCATAAAATACTCTATTGGTTGATATAAAGGCATCATTTAAAAATAAAATTTCAATTTTATAAAAAAGCATGTTACTATTACATCAGATTTTAGTTATTCACTTTCTGATGGATGTGAGGAAATTTAAGAATTTGGTCTATGAAGTCATAACTGAGTATTACTGTCCACATTGGAGCAGCTACTTAAATGGGAAGCATCATGTTTTAAAGAAAAATACCTCTTAAAGGATGACCTTACAAAAATCTATAGAATAAGAATGAAAAATACTTCCATAACTCTCCAAAATCTCATTTTTTCATATTGTAGAAAGGAAGGAATAAGTGGTGGGATATAATTATTCATTTGTGTGCTAGGGAAGAGGATCTTGTCTTTTATATAAAACGAGTACTTTTTTCAGACAGCTAAAGGATTTGTTTTCATTTTATGTGATGCTATATTTCTGACTAAAACATAAAATATGTGTGTGAGAGAGAGACAGAGAGAGACAAACACACACACACATACATAGGCAGAGGCAAAGATAGAGAAAATTTGGTGTTGATCAGTTCAGTTGAATGGATCAGAGCCAAGACCTTGGGCAGCTAGGTGGCACAACGGATAGAATACCAAGCTGGGATTCAGAAAGACTCATCTTCTTGAGTTCAGTCTACCCTCAAACTCTTACTAGATATGTGACCCTGGGCAGGTCACTTAACCCTGTTTATTTCAGTTTCCTGATCTATAAAATAAGTTGGAGGAGGAAATGGAAAACCATACCAGTATCTTTGCTAAGAAAACACCAAATGGGGTCAGAAAGAGTCAGACATGACTGAAAAACAACTGAACAAATTATAAGACTAAGATGACTAAGACTTTATCCTAGTCTAGGCAAAATATTTAGAGGGTGCTAATGCACTATTATAAACTCCCCTTATGAATCCTAGACCCAGCAGCCACATGCTCAATAGCATCCTTCTCTCTCTGGTGGCTCCTGGCCTTGGCAGCTTCATCAAAGATCATTCTTCTTCTGATCAGTATCTGGAATACCCACCTCTCCTAAGCTTCAGTCCTGCTTTCTCCCTAGCACCAGCCAGTCTTTCTACAGAACAGAAAGCTAGTGATGAGCTTCCTCCCTTTGGTGGCCCCACCCAGGTTAATCCTCCCAATATGCTTACCCCAGGAAAAAAAAATTACTAACTCTGACTCTGGGATGAGACCCAGGACCATAGTAAAATGGAAAGAACACAAGATTTGGAGTCAGAGGACCTGGGTTCCAACCCAGCTTTGCCACTTTATCAGGAAAACTTCAGGCATTCCTCAGTTTCTTCCTCTGTACAATGAAGGGGATTAGACACTTCTAGTTCCAAATCTATGTACGATTCTATGATTTCATGCTTTTCTTAAAAGAAAATTCTTTTTTCAGTTAAGACATTTTCAAAGGGAAATAGTTTCTTTCCCCTCCCAAATAAAAGTTTGCTTCTCCTTTCTGTAGCAGGTCTCCCTCCCTGTCATCTCCCTCACCCACCCCTCTCCCTATCTTTCCCTGGTAGAGTATTAAAAGCTCCCCCCAGGCCTTATGGTGATATTTGAGACTCTCATAAGATTACATAGTAGATAGCATCAAGACTAGTTTGAACACAGTATCTACTGTGTAGCAAGTTTCTTGTTCTAAGTCAAAGATGGATGCTGGCATTCTGAAAGCAAAAATACTGCAGGGCTTCAGACATTCAGTTATACAAATGGTGTTTTGTCAATGAATGTATTGCGTTCCCACAAGATGTAAGAGTACAAACTTGTCATGAAATGCATGAAATCTCAACCTTCCCACACTTCAGTGTGTCAGTCCAACCCCTCCCCCCAAACATGGTACATTTTCTTTAAAACAAATTTCTATCTGACTTTGCTGACACCAAAGTAGGCAGTTAACAATGGTGCTGGCACAATGCCAAGGTTTCTGGCCTCTGCTTCTTAACCTGAAGCTAGTTTCCACAGAAGCTGAGATTATATTTCTGAGGATAGCAGAGGTTTTAACTGCTTTTTACTCAAATTGTATCTACACATCCAATGGGAAATGATGAAAGGAGGCAAGCATCCTCATAATTTGATGCTTCTTTCTTCATCCCCCACCTTCCCCAACTCCTCCTTCAATTCTTCTCATCCATATCTGCATATTTTAGGCCAAAGCAGCTTTTATCTCCTAAAATTATTGCCTCTATTTTGCATTTTATTTTTCATTCACAGGTACTCAGTTCATGAATGTCATTACAGAAATTTTTGCAGAGGGATGTGCCTATATTTTTAGGGACCTAAAAGTTTTTATTTTCTAAAAAGCTACATGGCATGCAAAATATGATCTGATGAATAAACAAAACCTTGTCTTTATGTGGTTACATCTTCACAGTCAAGTCAAGATGATCTAACCAAGGAGTTAGTCATGACACCTATGTCTTTTTTTCCCTCCCTTTCTGGGAGAGCAGTGCTAGTAAATCTGTCACCCAAAGGGTGTCCCCTCCCCAAAATCAGGAGGTAATAGTTATCTTCAAGAAAGTTCTGAATCTAGATTCAAAGTTTTGGGGTTTGAATCTAATCTCCTAAATTCTCTCCCTCTGTAATCTTGGGCAAGGTATTTTATGCCCCTGGGACTTTATTTCTTATATCTACAAAATGAGGAGCCTGCATGACTCTAAGATCCCTCTCAGAGGTACAACTGTAATTTTCAACTTAAAACATATTTGTCAACTGAGTAGATAAGAACTCTAACCACTCATGGCCATTTTTTTATCAGTTTCCCCAATGAGAAATAAGTATAAAACAAGGAATTTTGCTGATCCACTTATTCAGTAGATGAGGTTTTCTGTCACACTGGTCTGCAAAGGTGAGGTCCTTCTGTCAACATAGCTGTCAAGAAGGAGTAGCAATGGAAACTTGGAAACTCTAAGAACTAAAATTTCCCAGCTACTACCTGGAAGCATCTACATGAGATTAAACTGAATGAGAAGAGGTCTTTTCTCTGACCATGAAATGAAAAGATATTATGCTTCTTTTCTGGCAGAAATTTCAAAAGTAGATAAGTTGAGAAAGCTAGGGTTGGCAAAGGACATAGTGTAGAGGAATAGAAATAAAAAGGACTCACAAATGTGAACCACAGATTTGCCAGTCTCTTAGCTCACAACAGAGCATCTAGAAAGCCATTCTTACTTGCACAAACCAAACAGTTTTGGAAAAACAATCCTTTGATTTAAACAAACACCATTATTATAATGTGGTAAGCTAAGATAATGGATATAGTTTGGTTTGGTCTAAATAAACTCAAGATGTCATTTTTCCCTTTCTACTTTATTTGTAGTAATAACATAACTGATATTTCTTTGGAGTTTTAAAGTCTGTAAAGTTCTTTATAAATGTCATTTAATTTGAGGAGTTAAGAAATTCTACAAGTTTGTTACTTGCCAGTAAAATGACTCCCATTTTTACAAGTGAGAAAATAGAAGCTTAGAAAAGTTATTAGAATATCTAAGAGAATCATGTAGAAAAAAGTGAATTTTTGCTCATGGCTATCATTCAACCAACAGAGGACAATGACAAGATTCAAATCTAGGTCTTCCTAACTCTTAAGTTCTGCACATTATGCACTATGTTATGTTTCTTCTCCTTTGCCTATGACTGTAGTCTCAGTGATTTATAATAATAGTACCTGACATTAATATAATACTTTAAGGCTTGAGAAGTGTTTTATCTTACTTGAATGAGACAATAGTTTTATAATATAAGTACTACAGAAATCCATTTTACAGATGAAGAAACTGAGGCCCCCCAAAAGAAAGCAAATTGCCTAGAATCCCACAGGTAAGAAGCAAGATTCAAATTCAGCTCTTCATAAATCCAAGTCCAACAATGTTTCTACTATGTCTACTAGGATCCATCCACTATGTCCAAAACAATATTATTTAAATGTTATTTTTACAAGGACTGTACACTAAAAGTACTTATTTGGTACAGCCTCAAGAAAAGATTAGTGGATGGTGCAGTGAACAGAACACAGAAGCTGAAGTCATGAAGATCTGAATTCAAATCTAGTTTCTGCCACTTACCAGCTGTATGAGATTGAAGTAAATCACTTAACTTCTTTATGCCTCAGTTTCTTCATGGAAATATAATAATATCTACCTCCCAGAATGGATGAGAGAATAAAAAAAGAGATAATATTTGCAAAAGTTTCACAAGAACCTTAAAATGGTATATAAATGCTAGCTGCTAGTAGAAAAACATAAATCAGCCAGAATATCTTAAATTTGTGCTACAAATCCAGTATCAGATACTATGATGCTAAAAAGACTCCAGTAACCCTAAGGACTTGGTATAGTTATGGTGGTCTTGGTATAATTATGGATAAAGTACTAAAGTGTAGCATAGAATCATGTGAGATTATATTTTAAGATGCTTAGCACAATCTCTAACATATAGTATGCCTTTAATAAGTTCATGTTTCCTTCTTTCTTTCCTTCAGACCAAAATAATAATGTCATTGCTGTAGAGAGAGCCATAGGGTAACTAGGTGGCTCAGTAGATAGAGGCCTGAACCGAGGCCTGGAATCAAGAAGATCTAAGTTCAAATTCAGCCTCAGATACTTACTAGCTATGTGACCCAGGCAAGTAATTTAACCTCTGTTTGCCTTAATCCATTAGATAAAGGAATAGAAAACTGTTCCAGTATCTTTGCTAAGAAAACTCCATGGATAGCATTGGTGTGCTACAGTCTATAGGGTCATAAAGAACAAGACAAGATGAGAGGTAACAAAGGAGGACCTTACTCTATTATTGAAAGTCAGTTGTTTCCCTACAAATTATAGTCTTTCAAGAACTGCCTAGAGCATATATATGTTGAGCAACTTTGGGTCAAACAGCTAGTAGGTCAGAGGCAAGTCTTCCCAGTTCTAAGACCAACTTTCCATCCCCTACTTTATACCTGTTACATACTGTAAAGAGGTTTATATTTTTTCACCTTATTTCCTTCAGCAGCAAGGAAAAGTTACCACTTCCTTATGAGTCAGTGCTTGCATCTATGTCTGTGTGTGTTTTGACAAACAGCCAATCCTTCTTTGAACCAGCTGATCATTCACTAACAAATGCAAGATGTTTATTTACAGGAAGGGAAAAGGGTAGAGCCATACAATCAAAGGGTGCAGAAAGCTCTAATTCCTAAGGTCTTTCATTAGAAAAGTTAAGACTTGAGTGATTGACTAAGCAATTTTAATTTTATAGTTGTAGTACAAAGTACAGTGCTGCACCCTGAGACACCAAACGGAAAGGGTATTCTGTAGACAATTCAGGAAATATATTGGACTACTGGAAAAACTGACCACAGATTGGAATTGAATAGAAGGGTTATCACTGCTTTGGCCAGATGGCATTTGCATGGCCGAGCTCTGGGCTATTGTAATGCTCTAGTACCAGGCATCTCCACTGATACTCCATTGACAAATTTTATACTTTTTTCCCCTCAAAGTATATATTTATTGCACCCCATTTCTACTGTCTCTCCCCTAATTAGTGTAATTATTGATGGTCTCAAAATGAATTACTTCAATAGCCTCCAAGCAGATCTCCCAATTTCCACTGTCTGCCTTTTTCAATTTGTTCTTTTAGACTAATCTTCATAAAACCCAAATATTTCATATCATTCCCAAATTCAATAACTTACAATGAACATGACTAATGCAGAATTTTGTTTTCTGTAGTTATACATGCTTGTAATGGATTTTCTTTTTTCTTTGCCTTCTCAAAGGATGGAGAGGGAGAGAATTTAGAACTGAAAATCAAGCAGAAATTTCCTTACTGACTAATTTTTATATTATTTGAGTCTTTAAAGTCCTCCATAACCTTATCCCTAACCCCACATTCACTAAAACATGATACCAACTATAAAATTTAGTGAAAATATAAAAGGACATTTAAATCATGCTACCTGGGGATTCTTATAACGTGCCATGTTCTATACATTGGAGGGGTACGTATTTACCTGGTTATGTGGTGGTGGTGATGGTAATAGAAAAACAATAGTTGGTAAATTAGGACAACATTTAAATAAATAATGTAAACATACACATACGTGTATTGATTGTTGTATACATATCCAATATTCTAGCCAAGCTCTACAATTACATATCATATCCATTGTTTTTTTAAAAATATTATTTACTTTTAACATTATTTTCTCTTTAAAATTTGAGTTCCTGGAAACTGAGTGGATATACCTCAGTTAGGGAACAGTTGAATAGGTTATGGTATATGAATGTAATGGAATATTATTGTTCTATAAGAAACAATCAGCAGGCTAATTTCAGAAAGGCCTGGAGAGACTCACATGAACTGATGCCATGTGAAGTACGTATAACCAAGAGAATATTACACAGCAACAACAAGATTGTGAGATGATCAACTGTGATGGACTTGGCTCTTTTCAACAATGAGGTGATTCAGGACAATTTTAATAGGCTAATGATGGAGAGAGGCATCTGCATCCAGAGAGAGATCTATTGGGACTGAATGTGGATCACAACATAGTATTTTCACCTTTTTGTTGTTGTTGTTGTTTGCTTATTTTTTCTTTTTCATTTTTCCCCTTTTGATCTGATTTTTCTTATACAGCATGATAAATGTATAAATATGTTTAGGAGAATTGCACATATTGAACCTATATTAGATTACTTGCTCTCTAGAGAAAGGGGTAGGTTGAGGAGGAGGGAGAAAAATTTGGAACACGAAATTTTGCAAGAGTAAATGTTGAAAATTATCTTTGTATGTATTTTTAAAAAAAAGTTATTATAAAAAATTTTAAAAATAAAATAAAATTTGAGTTCCAAAATCTTTTTCTTTATCCCACTTCCTCCCCAACCACTGAGAAGCAGCAATATGATCTTGATTATAACATGTGAAATCATGTGAAAAATATTTCCATATTAGTCATATTTTTTAAAGCAAGAAAAAGAAAATGAGAAAATTATACTTCAATTTGTACTTGGAGTTCATTACTTCTATTTTTGAAGGTGGATTGCATTTTCTTTTTAACATTAGTCCTTTGGAATTGTCTTGGATCACTGTTTTGATTACAGTAGCCTAATCTTTCACAGTAGATCCTCATCACAATATGGCTATTACTGTGCATAATGATCTCTTGATTATTCTCATTTTACTTTGTATTAGTGAACATAGAACTTTCCATGTTTGTCTGAAATCACCCCCTTATAATTTCTTAAAACATAATAATATTACATCACAATCATATGCCATAACTTGGTCAATCATTCACCAATTGAACATCTCAATTTCCAATTCTTTTCCACCTCCAAAAAAGAATTGCTATAAATATTTTTGTTCATATAGGTCCTTTTTCTTTTTCTTTGATCTCTTTGGGATAACAGACCTAGTAGTAATATTGTTAGATTAAAGAGTATGTTTAGTTTTATAGCCCCTTGATCATAATTCCAAATTGTTTTTCAGAATAATTCAACCAGTTAGCTAATCCACCAACAATTCATTAATGTATCTATTTTTTTCTCATCTTCTGTAGTTTTTGTCATTTCTGATAAGGGTGAAGTAGTACCTCAGAATTGTTTTAATTTATATTTTTCTAGGGGCAGCTAGGTGGCGCAATGGTTAGAGCACCAGCCCTGAAGTCAGGAGGACCTGAGTTCAAATCTGGTCTCAGACATTTCCTAGCTGTGTGACCCTGGGCAAGTCACTTAACCCCAATTGCCTCAGCAAAAAGCAAAAAAAAAATTATATTTTTCTAAGCAATAGTAATTTGCAGCATTTTTTCATGTGTCTATTGATAACTTTGATTTCTTCATGTGAAAACTGTATCCTTTGTATTCTTTGACCATTGCAAGAATCTCTTCCAGGCCCCTTTAATTTCATATCATATACATAGTTTGCTTTTTAAATATCCCTGCCCCTCTAATTCATCATACATTTCAATAATAGATAAACCACCATAAAGCAAATGTTCTAATCATGCTACTCACTTGCCACAGGATTTTGATAACTTTGGAAGAAAGAATGAGGCTGATGACTTTATATAACTCTGCCTCACTTAAATCCAATTCAAGCAGGAGTCAAGACATTATTCCACGATGTCATTGGTTCTCTTCATAAGGAAGTACAAATAACATCTCTAGCAACAAACAATACTTGACATTCTTCAGCAATGACCAATACTTGACATTCTAGACTGTACTCTTGATTCACAGACTTTCTCTCTCATGCCATAGAAACTTTTTCACCCTGGACATTGGAAATGTTCTTGGACCCAGATGTAGCCTCTCTGTCCCTGCTGTGGCCTCTGCCTCTAATTGACTATTTCCTTCCAGAAGTTCCATTTTAAGAAGTGTGCTGAGGCCAACCATGAATTGATTCCTTTCTAGGAGGCAGTCATGATTCTCTACTACCATGTCCCTGAGCCAGGTTCTTCATCTCTTCATTCTGTGTCCCCCCCCCCTTTCAGGTTCCTTCTATATTCTTTCTCTTCCCATTAGAATGTCAGTTCCTTGAGAGAAGAGACCATCTTTCTTTCTGCTTGTATTTGTATTCTTCTATTTAGCACAATACCTGATATACAGTATTTAATAAATTCTTTCTGACTTAATGTGACAAAGTAAGTCCTTAATCAATAATTCAAATTTATGTATTCCTCAGAAGCCTAATTCACTCTTTATACATCAACTGTGTTAAATGAACAAAAGTATGGCAGATTTATAATTGTTCTTCCATCTATGCACATGCTATTTCAGATACAGACATAGCCCCTAAGCTTTACCAGTGGACTAAGCATGTTTTTAAATATCCCTGATTTCAGCTTGTGTTTTCAAAATAAATAGAATTGGGTGGGAAGTAAGGACTGAGGAGAAATTTGGGAAACAGCAGATAAGCACAGATGTCTGTCAGACCATCCTAGGGAGGGAGTCCTTTATGTTACTACATAACTGTCAGCACTTTTCAGTAATCATAGCATCTGACATTGTTCTAACTAACCTGTATGCCACTGGTTCACTGACCCTTAACATGCCTGGGTTATGTGTCCAATTCCCAGCAGCATCATTTGGGATGAACTCTAAGCTGTGCACTGAGCCAGCTCCAGTTCTGATGGTCAAGAATGTCAGTCAACAAGGGTATTGGTCCTGCGAGGTCAGAGAACAGCATGTTTTCCCCTGATGCAGCAAGAGACAGCCAACAATTCTTTTTACAGCCTCCTGTGTGGCTGCCACAGACACAGTATGGGGTGGAAAATAAGGAACAAGAGAAAGGAGTGGTGATGGATTTTCTTTTAGGAATTTTTAGTCGATGAACTTTTTACTCAGAGGATCATTTAAGCAATAACACCTGGGGCAGCTTTTCCTGGTGATCAGTCAAACCAACTCAAGTAGAACTGAGATAATGGTACTTGGGACAGAATGTTACCTGTGATCACAGAACCTCTGAGGAGGGAGCGATGTGGGTAATACCGAAGGACCCCCACTGCTAGGTAGAAAAAGGCTCTCCCATTGCCTGCTACATGCTTTTTGGCTTTTTTCCCTACCTGCCTGATGCCAGCCATGCTTTTGATCCCATCTCAATCACCTCTGCTTTTCTCTCTCCTTTTTACCTTATGTCTGGACTCCTAACTTCCCTCCCACCTTGATTTTCCCTGGTTTTCTTCCTCTCTTTATAAAAACAGTTTTGTTTAATGAAAACAGCACTGGTTTTGAAGACATAAGAATTGCCTTTGAAATTGCACCTCTGCTATTTACTCTGTGACTTTAGACATAAAATTACTTTACTGATTGGACTAGATGAGTCCCATCCCAAGTTTAAAACTCTATTTAAAATGTGCTACAACTTGTGTAGATATCATGCAGAGCACTTTCTTCACAATCACTCTAAAATGGGTGGCACAATACCAATCAAACGCCCAAGAAATTATTTTACAGATCTAGAAAAAATACTAGCAAAGTTCATTTGGAAGAACAAAAGGCCAATAATTTCAAGGGAATTAATGAAAAACAAAGGCTGATTAAGGTAGCCTTGCTGTTCTAGATCTAAAACTATATTATAAAGCAGCAGTCATCAAAACCATTTGGTACTGTCAAAGAAATAAGAGTAGTCGATCAGTGGCATAGGATAGGATCACAGGATAAACTAGGCAATAAGTGTAGCAATTTAGTGTTTGATAAACCCAAAGACCCCAGCTTTGGGGATAAGTACTCACTATTTGACAAAAACTGCTGGGAAAATTAGAAACTAGTATGGAAGAAATTAGGGCTTGACCCACACCTAACACCACATACCAAGATAAGATCTAAATGCGTTCATGATTTAGATATAAAGAGTGATATTATAAGCAAATTAGAGGAACATAGGATAGTTTGCCTCTCAGACCTGTGGAGATGGAATAAATTTATGTCCAAATAAGAAATGGAACTTTTAATTGAACACCAGATAGATAATTTTGATTATATTAAGTTAAAAAGTTTTTATACAAACAAAACTAATGCAAACAAGATTAGGAAAGAAGCAATAAATTGGGAAATCATCTTTACATTTAAGGGTTCTGATAAAGGCCTCATTTCTAAAATATATAGAGAATTGTCTCATATTTATAAGAATTCAAGCTACTCTCCAATAGATAAATGGTCAAAGGATATGAACAATTTTCAGATGCTGACATTTTTCAGATGACGAAATTAAAACTATTTCTAGTCATATGAAAAGGTGCTCCAAATCACTATTGATCAGAGAAATGCAAATTAAGACAACTCTGAGGAACCACTACACACCTGTCAGATTGGCTAAAATGACAGGAAAAGATAATGGCGAATGTTGGAGAGGATGTGGGAAAACTGGGAGACTGATACATTGTTGGTGGAATTGTGAATGGACCCAACCATTCTGGAGAGTAATTTGGAACTATGCTCAAAAAGTTATCAAACTGTGCATACCCTTTGACCCAGCAGTGTTTCTATTGGGCTTATATTTCAAAGAAATCATAAAAGAAGGAAAGGACCCCACATGTGCAAGAATGTTTGTGGCAGCCCTTTTTGTAGTGGCTAGAAACTGGAAACTGAATGGATACTCATCAATTGGAGAATGGTATATGAATGTTATGGAATATTAATGTTCTGTAAGAAATGACCAGCAGGATGATTTCAGAGAGGCCTGGAGAGACTTGCATGAACTGATTCAGAGTGAAATGAGCAGAACCAGGAGATCATTACACAGCAACAACAAGACTATATGATGATCAATTCTGGTAGACATGGCTCTCTTCAACAATGAAATGTTTCAAACCAGTTCCAATTGTTCAGTGAAGAAAGCCATATACACCCAGAGAGAGGGATATGAAATGTGGACCACAACATGACATTTTCATGCTCTCGATTGATGTTTGCATTGGGTTTCCTTTCTCAGATTTTTTTTCTTGTACATACAATTTTTCTTGCACAGCAAGATGTGTGGAAATATGTATACATATATTCAACTTGTCAAGTTTTTTAACATAATTAACATGTAGTGGACTTCCTGGCATCTAGGGGAGGGGAGGGGATAGGGGGAAAATTTGTAATGGAAAGCTTTGTAAGGGTCAGTGTTGAAGAACTACCCATACATATGTTTTGCAAATAAAAAGCTTTAATAAAAAAATAAAATGGGTGGCACAAATATGTTCTCATTTTACCAATGAAGATAAAAGAGGGTAAGGAATTCAAGATAACAGATATAGTCAGGGCATAGATAGTTGAGGTTATCTAGTCCAATCCTGTCAAACAGAGGTCCAGAAGAGTTAGGTGCGATATCCAAAGTCACACAGAAATCACACAGAATACCAATTCTGATTCTTTAGCTCCAAATCCAGAGTTCTTTCTTTGCTAAACCTTGCTACCTCAAAGGACTACTCTAAAATGAATATGAATATGAAAAACTGAACATGAAATGAAATAAGGATAAATTCTACATCCATCTTAAATAATATTTTGTTTTTCCACACACATACAAAAAGTTTTCAATATTTATCTTTACAAAACTTTATGTTCTAAATTTTTCTCCCTCCCTTCTCATCTCTGCTCTTCCCAAGACATCAAACAATCTGATGTAGGTTAAATGTGTGTAATTTTTCTAAGTATGTTTCCATATTCATCATGCTGCACAAGAAAAACATGAGAAAGGAAAAAAGCAAGCAAACAATAACAACAAAAAGGTGCAAATACTGTGCTTTCATCCACATTCAGTCTTGATAATTCTCTCTGGATGTGGATGGCTCTTCTCATGACAACTCCATTCAAATACATTCTTTTAAAAAAATAAGATGTCAGTACACCACAAAAGTTGATACTACTGTAGCAGAGAAATCCAGGGAATAAAAGAAATTGCCATCCAGACAAATATTGAGCCCTGGAAGAGATTTTAGAAGCTCAGTATTTAGAGCTGGGAAGGATCAGAGAGATCATGTAGTCCAGGCTCTTCATCTCATATATGAGAAAACAAATCCAGGGAAATTAAGGATATACAAAATTATACAGATAATAAGGAGTAGAGGTGGAGTTTGAACCCAGGGACACTACTCTAAGTGTTCTTTCCATGACAACAAACTATACTAACAAACTGTCTGGAAAAGTTTGTGCATTGATTACAATTTAAGCATCGAGCACAAAGGCTAATTGCATCATCAATGTAATTCACATCAGAAAAATTCATCTAGCAAATTAGACTTCCAAGAAAAGAACCTAGGAGGTCAATTTTGTTGAGATGAGTTTTTTGTAGTCTCCTTCATATCTCAAGTTCTAATATCTGATATGATCAGGAACAATCCAGATCATGGAACCTGTCTGGATATTACAATATTCTAGATGTAGAAGCAGGATGAGAGTACTGGATATCTGGAAGGGGAAAATGCCATTAGGACAGGGAGAAGGAATCAGCTATTGAGAGGGGGATAGAAGAGTACTGAGGAAAAAAATATAATGTCTAAAATTTTACCTAAGGCCATTTTTCTGAGGGATTATCTGCATTATAGAATCTTGGATTGTGAAGATAGAAGCTAGTATAACCCATAGTTAAAGAATCTCTCTTACATTTAAACATGCATCTAACTATAACTTAAATACCTTCACCCATTTTCTCCAAGAGAGAGCCCATTCCATGTTTTAGGAACTCTGTTACAAGTTTTCCCATATATCAAACTTAAATTTGCTTCTTTTCAACTGCTGTCTATATTCCCTTAGTCCTATTGACTAAAATCATATAAAACAAGTATAATATTTCTTTTTGATTAATACTACAATGTAGCTTTTCAAATATTTGAAGACAGCCATCATGTATCCCCTAGGTCTTCTTTTGTGTAGATTAAATGTACTCAGTTTCTTCAACCAATCTTCTTATGTCTTTTAGCTTATTAATACTAGTCTTATCTATCCAGAACTGAATACAATGCAGATGCAGTCTAGCCAGGACATAGCATGGAAGAAATATCACCTCCTTCATCTTGAATTCTTTCTTGATGCAACTTAAAATCAATTAGATTCTTGGCTGCTATATCATGCATTGAATCATATCAAACTTCTAGAACTTGACCTCTACATTGTTTTCATATGAGCTACTATCTAGTCTTGTTTCTCCTCTCATAATTGTAAATTTGATTTTTTATATTTAAGTATAAGATTTTAAATCAATCTCTATAGAATATAAATTTCTTCAGTTTAGCCTAATGTGTAGTCTAGCCTGCCAAAAATCTTGTTGTGTCTTGGCTGTTATCCACTCTCCTTGTTCTCCCTGTCAGACTGATATCATTTGCATATTTTATAAATATTCTATCTCTACCTTGATAGAAATCACTGGCAAAAATGTTGACTAGCATCAGGCCATTCACCTATCCCAGGCCCACTTTATTGAATGTCTCCTTCCAAGTTGATATTGAACAATTAATAGCTGTTCTTTTTTCTAGCCATTCATTCAATGCTAAATCTATTTAACTGTACAATTATTCATATTACATCTCTCTATCTTGTCCACAAAGAGATTATCAGTTGTTTTACTGAAATCTAGAAAACCTATATTATAACATTATCATATTGTACCAATCAATTATTTTTGTCAGTAAAGAAAATTACATCAGTCTGTGGCATATTAGTCTACATGACTTTTTTAATGAAACTGTCCTGGATCTGGGTGAGAATTACTTCCTTTCCTATTTGCTGACTTATCATCCTTTCAATAGTGCAGTCTAGAATTTTGTGAAGAACTGAAACTGGCTTCAATCAGACTTTTTCTTCCTTTTTAAAAAAAATTAGAAACTTTGCTCTTTCCCAATCTATAGAACTTTTTCCATAAGCCTCAGTATTTCAAAGATCACTGATTATATATTAGCAATCCCATCTTCTAGACCTTATAATCAATCATCTTTGATTCCTTCCTCTCCATCATCCACTACCATCAATCACCAAGTCCTATTGAGTTTTCCTTTGAAATATCTCTAACATACATTCTTTATTCTCTATTGCCAGTCTATGACCCTTTTCAATTACCCATACCAAATCACTTTTACTTCAAATTTCTTCCTCTCCAAACTACCCTTCTCTGTCATACAAATCTTGCGTTATTTCCTTGCTCAAAAACTTTCAGTGGTTATCTGATCCCTAGGATATTAAATATAAACTCTTTTCCTGGTTTTCTAAGTCCATAACAATCTGGCTCCACCTTATCTATCCCAACATGCTCTAATCAGTTCAATCTCCTTACTATTCTAGAAATGTAGGGCCAATCCTCTAAAGCTGGAAGCAACCTCAGAGGTCATCTGGTTCAACTATCTCATTTTACAGTGGAGAACAATATGAGTCAAATGGGTAAAGTGAATTGTCCATGATCATACAAGATCAAACAACTCAGAGGTAAAATATAAACCCACATTCTATAACTCTAGAGCCAAAGCTCTCTCTGCTGTACTATACTCCCTCCCGGGCCAAGCTCTTGATCACCTCCATACTTTCATTTCCCTTGTTACTTTTTCCTGGAAGTCTTTCCCTTTTCCTCTGTGTTTACCTAAATCTCACACATTTTTCCATGACCAGTTCAAATGCCATTCTTATAATATATATATTACATACATATAATATATATCAAATTATAGAATTTCAGAGGATGATTTAGAGAAGGGAATCTTAGAAATCTAATGGCCCTATTTTACCAAAAAAAAAGTTCACAAGAAGTAGGACTTGCCCAAAGTCACCTAGTTAATTAGTGTCAGAAAGACAGAACTAGATTCCAGGTCTCCCAACTTCTAGCTCTTATCTAACTTCTCTGTTGTCTGCTTTCTTTACTGACTTTTGTCCTCTTTCCGACCATTCTACCTTTTAAGAATGATCTAGTAATAGTAATAATAATGGTAGTAGTAGTAGTAGTAGTAGTAGTAGCAGTAGTAGTAGTAGTAGTAGTAGTAGTAGTAGTAGTAGTGATGGTGGTGGTAGTAGGAGGAGGAAGAAAAAGAGGAGAAGGAGGAGTGGTGGTAGTAGAAGCAGTGATGGTGGTGGTAGTGGTGGTGGTGGTGGTGGTGGTAGCAGCAGCAACAATTCTCATTTATATAGCAATTTATGGTATAAAAAGCCTTTCTTCTCTGTGAACCAGTGGGATAATATTAATTTCATAACAGAGAAAAATTAACATCAAAGGAAGCAAACAACTTACCCATCTAACACAGCTAGTAAGTTTTAGAATTAAGGTTTGAACCTAGATTTCCTTACTCCAAGTGCCTCACTTTTTTCTATACCAATCAAGCTATCTTTCATATGAAGTAGTTAAGTGGCTCATTAATTAGTATTGAGCCTGGAGTCAATAAGAGACTTGAATTCAAATACTCCCTCATTATGTTATTGACTGGGGTGCCTTAAGCAAATCATCTGCCCTCTTTCAGCCTCAGTTTCTTCATTTGTAAAATAAAAAGATTAGACTTGATGATGTTTCCAATCCCTTCAAATATTGAATCTGTGATCCAATCTGCTAAAAAAAATTAAATAGCACATCTAAAAATAAAAATGTTAAGAAATGCTGTGGTCCCTGACTACACTTCAGTGGCCAGAGGACTTTCCTATCTGATTTGGAGATCCTTCTGTCCTTGTCCTCCTGGTGCTAACACCAATGCCAACTTCATGATTACTTCTTTTTATCTTGCAATCCTGCTGAGCTGGATTTAGGGAAACAGGAAGGCCAGGGTGAAGGCAGTTGCCTTTGCTATTTTTTCCAGTCTCTAATTTTTCCCGGGTTCCAAGAACCAGCTCCTTCACAGTAAGCAGGCAGGGGGACTTTCCAAGTCTCCTATCTGTGCATGCAGCTAGACATAGTGGAGCCCTTGACAATGGCCTGCTATTCACTCCCCCGGAATAATGTTAGGAGACTGCATTTCTCCATAAAGGAAGAAAGCGCATTGTTATCTATTTGGGGAAAAACTATATAGAGATTATAAGGACGGTATAGCTAATTATAACCAACTCAGATAACTACACTAGTTTCTTTTGCTATGAAAATAATACTGTGAATAAAGGTTTAGGTGATGCAAACTCTGAATCCAACACCCAAGAACCTTGTTGGGTTTGGGAAGGAGAGTTAATAGGGAGAGAGGCAGTTGCCAAAATTACTGACTAGCTAGGATGAAGGCAAATTGAACCCCAGAAGATTATTGTCTGAGAAAGGGTATTGCTTGAAGTGGAATCAAGAAGAATTTGGTAATATGAAAATAGAAATGCATGTCCTCTTCTGTTAATGTTGTTTTCTACATTAATTTTCCCTCCCACAAACCAGAACAGTAAAGAAACCAAGTTGCTGTGGGCCTGGAGATGATGGAAAGGAGAGCAGTCAAGTCCATACCCAAGGAAGATAATGTGATACAATGGAGAATACTGGGATTGGGATCAGAGGGGGCTGAATTTGAATCCCACCTCTGCTACTTTCAGAGTAAGCCATTTTACTTCCTTGGATTTCAGGGTTTTTTTCATCTGTAAAATTAATGGGAAAGTGTTCAACTAGAAGGCTTGGGAAGTCCCTGGTAGCATATATCTGTGATCATATGTGAAGAGTTCTCTTGACTGACCTTATTGTTGGGAGTAATAGCTAAAGGGAAGGGCAGATGATGGCACTTGCACAGCAACCAAAGATATTTAAATGTGTGAATTTAAGGAGTAGGAAGGGGGTAGCATGCAATGTTTCAATGGCATGTGGTAGAGAAAATGCAATGGTGAGATAGAGTATTTGATGAAAGTCTATCAGGGCAAGCAATTGTATTTCCCTGTAGATCTCTTTTATGCCATTCACTCCTAACTCATCCCAAGTATTTTGGGAACCCCCAGTATCCTACTTGGGGAGACACCTCCATTGGTGTCCCACTTATGCATTCAATCAATACATCCTCCAAGTTTACACAATGAAAGGAAGCCCAGTTCTTATAGATGCATCAGCTAATGAATGTGATACCTCTATGTTCACAGCTGAAAAAAATTATAACCCTTAATCCCAGGACATAACTGTGAACACAGAGGAATGTCATGCTACTTATGCCTGTCAACTGATCTAGATATAACACTCACTCAATATGGGGGAGAGGGAAAAATTGAGGAGGGGCAGGAATGAGAGTGAATCTTCTTACAATAGTTTGGTTAATTTCCAGGCATGTAAAGACATTTTATGGATAGTTTCTACTATAGCATCATTAGGTACTCCAGGAAACAAAACAAAACAAACAAAAATGAGATGTCTTTTTTCTCAAGAAGCTATTTTTGCAAAGATGATGAAACTCTCTAGGATTTCAGATGGCTGTATGTGTCAATTGTGTGAGGGAAAATCTTCAAGCCATTTTCTATAACCACCATCATAATTGGCTGATATGAATGCAATAGATGCTCTGTTGATTTTCTGCCTTTGTCTCATTCAGAAGCTTTCCACTACCATGAAAGCTGAAGCCTGAGGGCCTTGTTTCCTAGGAGTTGGGAATTGAAAAGCAAAACTCAAGTCAGTAGTTCATTTCCTCTAGAGTTTAGTAATCCTCCAAAGTAATTTTCATCTCCTTGTTGATTGGTGGCTTCTATGAGGCACTTTGGAGGAGTTTATCGCAATTCTTCATGCCTAGAGGCAATATTCCAGTTGATGTTACTGTGAGCATGTCAACAGATTGATTCTGGGAGACTGATGCTAAGCTGTTCTCATCCAAGCAAAGTTTCTTTTTCCTTAAGAGAATGAGCATTTTCTGTCATACTTAACTAGTAAAAAGAGTATTCCCTAAATCATCATCATCATCATTATCTTGATCATCATTAAAAGAAGAAGCAGAACTAATAGTAGTAGTAGTGGTGGTGGTGGTGGTGGTGGTGGTGGTAGTAGTAGTAGTAGTGGTGGTGGTAGTGGTGGTGGAAGTAGTGGTAGTAATAACAGTAGTAATAGTGGTGGTAGCAGTAGTAGTAATGGTAATAGTGGTAGTGGTAGTATTAATAATAGTAATAGTAGTAGTAGTAGTAGTAGTAGTAGTAGTAGTAGTAGTAATGGTAGTATAGTGGTAATAGTAATAGTAGTACTGGTAGTAGTTTTGATGTTATATGGTTTCCTGAAAATGGAGGACAGAAAATAAATTCTGTTTAACTGAATTCATAAGGTCCTGGATAGAGATGTGGAAGATACCTTAGAGATTACCAGTCTAACCCTCTAATGTAGCAGTGTAGTAGTAGTAGTAGTAGTAGTTTAGTGGTAGTAGTCAAAGAAGTCGTAGTAGTGGTAGTTGTCATCATCGTTGTCATAGTAGTACTAGTAATAGTAGTGGTAGTAGTAATAATAGTAGTAGTAGTAGTAATAGTAGTACTAGTAGTAGTAATAGTAGTACTAGTAGTAGTGATAGTAATGATAGTAGTTGTAGTAGTGGTAGTTGTTGTCTTTGTCATTGTAGTAGTAGTAGTAGTAGTAGTAGTAGTAGTAGTAGTAGTAACATTTATACAGAACCTACTATATACCAGGCACTGTGCTAAGTGTTTTACAAATATCATGTCATTTTACAGATGAGAAAACTGAGGCAAACAAAACTGGTACCTATGGAACCACTTAGCCCTCAATAATTTTTCTTGGGATGGAGGGACTGGAATGTTAAATAAAGTGGAGCCTGTTTAAGTTTTGCTAATGGTGAGTTTATGGCCCTTGAATGTAGGAACCTCATTAGCATAAACTATATGAAATACAAGGGTATATGAAGTGTAGAGATATGGAATGGATTTGATTTCACTGGCGTAGAGAACTCCCAGATGAGCAAATTCTAACAGTGCAGATTGGCATCTTCTTTGAATTTTATTGTCCTATAGAATTATCTATAATAAGGAAAGGTCTGGGTTGAGTCAATATAGCCAGTAAATATCAAAGGCAGAACCTAACCTCTAGAAGGTCTCTATTCATTAAGTCACATATATCTCTTTTTCCTACAATAATGTCAACCTAAGTATAATGGAAAATGTTGCTGATGAAACAACAGATATGAAACTGGGTTAAAGGAGGGAAGTTTATTATCTCTGCAATGATAGTATCTATGATACTCTGATAATAAACCAATAGAAACATTATAATACAAGGGGATATCTTGCTCAGTCCCCATTTCTTACTTTCTTACCTATCCTGTTTTATGCCTCATTTATATTGAAGTTTTTTTTGTCTATGTCTATCATATAGCAAGCACTTAAATGCTTCTTCATTTATTCATTTATCTCTTGCTTTCATGAGATTAATGACTGTCATTTTTTCACTTTTGAATTCTCAATATCCAAGCCCAGTATTTTGTGTATAGTAAGTACTTAATAAATGTTTGTTGAACTGAATTGAATTGACTAAAGGAGAAGAAGCAGCTGCCTGCTGCCAGAATAAAGCTGACTGTATCCCAAAGCAGGTTTTGTGGCTATGCTCTGAGAACCCAATCTAGCCAGTATTTCTGCACTGGCTCACTTGATGACATGTTAAATTGAGCCATTTCCCCTTTGGTCCTCTCACCATGCCTTCCCAATAACCCTCCTTCTTTCTACAAGGTGTAATTAGCATTATTCTAGTTTGTACAGCAGCCTTTTATATATACTACAATATCTCATTTGGTGTATGTTGCAAGATAAAATGGCACAAATATATCCTAAAAAGAATACTATGCCTGGAGACAGACAATGAGGTTTTTCTTGCTATGCCCAGAGCCTCGGTTTCCATATCTGTAAAATTAGAGGGTTAGACTGGTAATCTCTAAGATATCTTCCATGTCTCTATCCAGAACCTTATGAATTCAGTTAAACAGAATTAATTTTCTACCCTCTATTTCCAGGAAAACAATAAAACATCAATGACTTAGCTCACAAAACCCAACAGACCCCTTCAGGATTTGGCCAGGTATCAGTACAAATCCAGACTAATTTCTTAAAGGTTTCTGTACCGAATTGTGAGATGAGGTTCAGGTAAGTTTACTCAAACAAAAAAGCATGATAGTACTTCTTATGATAAGGCACCACTCTTAAGTATTAATTCTTAAGGATTAAGAATTCAGGTTATAAGAGGACTTTGTGTGTCCTACTCAACCAAGGTGGTGGCAACCATGTGGGAGATAGAAGGGACCAGATTCCAAGAAAAGACATTCTTTATTCATTAGTGGAATGCATAGCTGAAGCCATTTAGCTGTATAACTGGAATAGAATACATCTTTAAAACTACAAGACCGAGGCTCTCTCTTTTTCCAAGAGCATCTTGTACTAAGCTGGGTAAGGGAAAGGGATCTTCCCTCTCCTCTCTCCTTTCAGGTCCTGTGGCTCCAAGAGGAAAGCTTGGGTTTTTTGGTTTATTTCCTCTGTCCTTTTTCAGTACTAAATACAAGCAGTAGAGTCTTACTTAGACCCAGGAGCTTAATCATAGCAATTTTGGAGTCAGAATTTCAAGTAGGATATTGTGGCTAAACCATCAAGGAAGCCTTGAGAAGCCAGGGTACCAGGACTAGCATCGAGGGGGTTTGGGATTTGGAACTTGGTAGAACTATATTGTATAGAACTGAGCTAAATTGTGAACCTACTATCTTCCCCCTCCACAGAGACCTTGGAGTTCTAAAGGGAGATTAGGCCTTCTAGCTTGGGGGAATCTTTGTTTACATTTGAAATAAATATTCCTTAGTAAAAGCTAATTAGACTGCTAAGTGATAATATGAAACTACATAAAGAAACTCACTAAGGGGCAGCTAGGTGGTGCGGTGAATAGAGCATCAGGCCTGGAGTCAGGAGGATCTGAATTCAAATCTGCCCTCAGACATTTAATACTTCCTAGCTGTGTGACCCTGGACAAGTCACTTAATCCCAATTGCCTCAGCAAAAAAAAAAAAAAAGAAACAAAAAGAAAAGAAAATCACTAAGTAATAATATGTAAGTAGATAATATGAAACTAGTACTAGGTCCCCTAATATTAAGAAATGCAATCAGTGGGAACTTGAACTAATTGCAGAGACTGTAAATCACCTCCCCCAACTTCTACAATGGTACAGGGAACAGTGGGGAAGATGTAAAATGTGACATACCTGAACTTTGGGGAATACTCCTCTGCCAGAGAATATTCCTGCAAGAATAGTCCACTTCATACCATAGATATTGGGTACATTGGTAAGAAAACACGATTCAGGTTTATATGTGTATTGTCATATAGTTACCTTTTATTCATTAACTTTAATTTATTATTATCTATAAAGTTATTCCTGTCTTTTATTAAATTAATAATTATATTTAATAAAAATGTTATTCTTAATCAATGTGCTGGTGCATTGCATTGAGAATGGTTTATTGTATATTTAGAGAACACAGTCAATGGGGGCTCAAGAACTGGAGTAGTGAATGGGGATCATTTATTTCCCTTTCAACAAAGTTAGCCCCTAGAACTTCAAGACACATAACCTATGTTGGTGGTGGCAATTTATTTCTGAGAATCTAGACTTGCCAAGGTGAAAGCAAGTTTGAAGTGAGTAAGCCAATCCAAAAAATGTGTAGGTGATAGTGCACTTCATTTAAATGGTAATAGATGAATATCATCCATTGTTATGATTCCATTTCTGGCATTACACATGTCTAGATGAGCTTTCTTTCTTATGAAAGTGTCCTCTTGAGAGCCTGAATCATTACCCTTCACCTATCCTTTAGGAGAGAGCCAAATAGTGGTGTAAGAAAAAGTGTGGAGGAAGCAGTAGGTTTCAGCTGAAAAAATAAGGGAAATTGTTCAGGGAAAAAGTGGCTCCTGAGCTAGGCCACGAAGGAAGAGAATTTCAGTATCTAGAAGAAGTGCATTTCAAGTCTGGGCAATAATCTGAATGAAATCAGAGATAAAAATGGCACAAATATGATCAAGGAGAAGTAAATTGACTGCAACACAACACAGAATAAAACAAGGAGAGTGAATGGAAGCTAGAAAGTTAAGATGAAATGAGATTATGGAGAACCTCAAAGGCCAGGCTAAGACACTTGTATTTTATGCTATTGTTTTTTAAAGATTTTTAAGCAAGAAAGAGAAAGAGAGATGGTCATACTTAGGCATCAGGAAGATTATTTTGGCAACTATGTGAAGAATAAATTGGAAAGAGGAGGGAATGGAATCAAACAGACCAGTTAGGAGGATTTTTTTTTACAATAGTCAAGGCCAGGAATGTTGGAAGACTCAAATGAGATAATAGGTGTAAAGTACTTTACAAACCTCTAAGAGCTTTATTAATGCCTATCATCATCATCATCATTATCCTATAGTCACTAAATCTTCAATCTGGTAATGATTTCAGTCTATGAACCTTCTATTACGCTCCTGCTAAACAGTGTAGGGCTGTGCAGGTAAGTGGGAGTCAAAAGATAGATTCACATACTTAATATGGATTAATAAAATTTTATTAAGTCTAAGACATTTTGAAAAATGCCATTTAGGGTTTCCTTGACAAAGATAGTGGAATGGTTTGTCATTTCCTTTTTTAGCTCATTTTATAGATGAAGAACTGAAGCTAAAAGGGCTAAGTGAATTTTCCAGGATTACATAGCTAGTAACTGTTTGATACCAGATTTGAACTCAGGAAAATGAGTCTTTCTGAATTTAGGCCAAGAATTCTATCCATTGTGCCATCTAAGCCTTGGCTTATAACAATGGCCAGTTGTAACAGTGGCCAGTTTCTGAGATATAAATGCTCACGCTGAAAATTTAACAATAGGATTTCCCTGGAAAGTTAAAGGTAGTTAGGCATTTAACCAGACTTTGGGAAATATGAATGGAAAAGATAACAGAAATTAAAATTTTAACAGTTTTTAAAATTGTACTAAGACTTTTGTACTCCTTGTATTGTAGATATAAAACTTGGCAAAATTTGGCAACTGATTATATCATAGGGTCATAAGAAGGAGAGCTATAAGGGATCTCAGAGGTTACCTGGTATGACTCCCTCATTTTACCAGGGTAAAAGAGTAATAGATGGGAAGTCAAAGAAGATGCCAAAGTTTTACAGAAAATTAGTGAAAAGTTTGGCAGGTCTAGAGAAGACAATTTCATTTTTTGTTAACATATTGAGCATGAAATTCTCAAGTCTACCATTCAGATTGAGACGTCAGATGTGAGGTTACAATTCAGGGAAAAGACTGGGGCCAGAAATATACATTTGGATTTTGGGAGCTTGTTCTAGCAGGGGAGCACAGCTATTCATATACCCTTGACCAAAGAATTGTACGCCTCTATGGGGGAAGGTCATCCTCCTCAACCTAGCGTGCAGCTTCAGGAGGGATACACATGGAGCAATGAGGGAGGAAGAGGACACCTTACTAGCCAGCCAGATCAGCCAAATTAATCCTGGTGATCAGTACGGTGACAGATGTCACAGCCAGATTGCCCTCACATTGTAGAAATATACATTTGGGAGGTTAGCATAGCATAGAAACCATGGGAACAAATGATATCATAAATGAATGAATAAAGGGAGGAAACTATTATGGGTTTACAATGTACTAAATATGATTAAGCATGGGGAAACAAACAAAAAATTAGATAATCCTCCCTTCTAGGAGCTTACATTTTTTTTTATTAAAAGCTTTTTATTTACAAAACATATGAGTGATTTTTCTACATTGACCTTGGCAAAAACTTTTTTTTGTTCCAAGCTTTTCCCCTCCTTCCCCCCACCCCCACCCCTAGATGACAGGTAATCTAATACATGCTAAATATGATAAATTATATGACAAATCCAATATATGTATACATATCTATACAGTTATCTTACTGCACAAGAAACATCAGATCTAGAAAGAGAGAAGAAAAAAAACAACCTAAGAAGGAAAACAAAATGCATGGAAATATTCACAGAAAGCATTAAAATGCTGTGTTGTGGTCCGCACTCAGTTCCCTCAGGCCTCTCTCTGGATGTATATGATTATCTTCATTGCTGAACAATAGGAACTGGTTTGAATCACATCATTGCTGAAGAGAACCATGTCCATCAGAATTGATCATCGTATAGTCTTGTTGCTGTGTATAATGATCTCCTGGTTCTGCTCATTTCACTCAGCATCAGTTTATGCAAGTCTAGGATCTTACATTGTAATAGAGGAAAACAATAAGCAAAAAGAAATGGGACCAGGGAAGGGAATATCTGAAAAGCTACAGGAATGGTGCTCCTCAGGATAATCAGCCAATATGCCCCTTCCATAAACAAAGAGAGTACAGGATTACATTTATTTCTTCCACATCATGATTTTCCCCATTATGTTTTTGAAATATTGCATGTTGCTTAAAAAGTTAAATGGGAATTTTGGGGGGGAGTTTTGTAGAAGTCACAGACAAAACAGGAAGATCAGCAGAAGACACAGAAAAAGTTTAGAAATTTAGAAATGCATAAAATATGTTAGCATTGTATAATATCAACCAAAATTTTACAAGAAAGCATTATAAATGCCCCAATAAAAGAAAAAGAAAAAATATCAGACTTCTACAAAAGGTAAATTTTACACAGATTTTTCCAGATCATGGTGGGTACTGCACTTCTTACTCTCTCAATGTGGAATGGATAACTGTATTGCTTTGATTATTGAGCCCATATCAGAAAAGGAGAAAGAATTGGAGAAGATACCATAGCAGGACACATGGTTAGAGAAGATGTAAAGCATAGTCTGGGTTTCATTAAATATAATGGGCTAGTTGAATTTGCTTTCAGTCACCACCAATTCAGACAACTCAGGTCAGTACAGGTGTTTCAGAGTTAAACGAGTAAATTCCTCCCAGGGACTGGGGATATCTTCTCTGACTTCCGGATCTAATGGTCACAAAGGAAGCAAGTACAAAGCATTGAAATGTATCTATCCAAAGAACTTTCACTTGTGATTAAATTCAAGCTAACAAAATCCCAGTGAGGTAACTAGGATGTAGTCATTAGGATGATGCTTTTCTCCCGGAGAAACCAATTGCAATAAGTAGTTTTAAAGGATTTTTTAAGTTCTCAAAGTAAAATCCAACGTTTTCCTGAATCTACTGCTGCTCACTCCACAACCACACTCCTTTGAAGATTTTTATGAAAAGCTGCCACTTAATCTTCTTCATTACATTTATGTCATTGATGCAGGGGAGACCAAGGATTTGGAAAAGGGTGTGCTAAGTCCTCTGAGTGGAAGTACAGAAGCCTATTCAATGAGTTGATCCTGAAGTGACTCATAATGCAGCTGCTCAGATTTAGAAGCAGTTGAGGGATTTAAGTGGCTGTTGGTTCCTTTGTTGAAATTCATATTAATGAAGAAAGTCATACTATGAAATTTTCTGCAAAAGAGACAGAATCAGTTATGCACCATAGTGACAGGATTATTGGGTTCTCATAACTGAGGAAATAGGGCAGAACCATACTTTCATCAGTTGAGTTCTACAGTCTTAAAAGCAGTTGGCTTTGGGAGAATTTAACCCTAAAATTCAAGAGCTAGCCTAAATTCACAGTAATTAAATATAAGCCCCCCAAATAGCAACCTTCTCTGCCAAAATGCAATATGCCCATTTGAAATAACAGACTTAATCTTGCTGAGGCTGAATTCTGGCAAGTTCTTTCATTACCCAACATCCTAATTTATGTGCACAGGCAATATACTTTAGTTTGTAATTACTCAGAACTCAGCTCAGAATTTCTGGTCATGAAAACCAGTGTCAGGAACCTTTGAGGCGAAAATAACAACATGATCATTGTAAGAAAAAAAATTTTTTTTCAATAAATTTTTCTGGTGTTGAGGCATACCACAACAATGATTTATTCATGTACCATACAGAATATGTAAGGCAGAAGGTGTTAGCACTCATTCCTCTGGAAATTACTTTATACACACTTCATATTTATTTACTTGTTCATAGACTGAATTTCCACTCCCTTCCCCAAATGGAAGTGCCTCAAGTGGAAAAGACTATTTCTTTTTGTTTGTTTGTTTTTGACATTGTACCCCCAGGCCAGATTATAGTATCTTGGACATACTATATTTAGTAATTGTTTATTGAATTGAATTGCAATCCCCATGTTTTCAGAAATACTCAGTGGAATGAAGGAAAACTTGCATTTTTACAATTGAGAAACACTGAATAAATTAACATTTTTTAGTGGATTGGGAAATCTAATTATTTCATTTATTAATTAGTTATATGAGAGCCTTAACTGTATCTTCTGGGACCTGGGTAGCACAGTGTACAGAATGCTGGACTTCATCAGAAAGCAGAAAGACTCATCTTCCTGAGTTCAAATCTGGCTTCTGATACTCGTTATGTGAATATGGACAGATTATTTAGCCCTTTTTACCACAATTTCTTCATCCTCAAAATGAGCTGGAAATGGAAATAGCAAACTACTGCAGTATCTTTGCCACAAAAACCTCAAATGGGGTCAGAAAGAGTGGACACAACTAAAAAAATGACTGAACAAAAAAAAAAAAACAAATAACTATCTTCAGGAGTCGAGCTATGATGACATCACCTTAAACAAAGCCCTACTGGAGCTTGACTAAATAACCCTTCTTAGATAAGGGCTCAAGACAAGCCAATGTCATAATAAACTGTGCTCTAAATAAAATTAATTGATAGCAAAGTTTCAGGATGTTAAGATGATATGTCTCTGTACTAATTTGGTATCATATAGGGAGAAAACTGCAGATTGAGAAATGAACTTCTAAAAATCATTGACAATTTTGGAAGGAATAGTTTCAATTTTGTGATGAGGTCTGAAGCCAGCTTTCAAAGAGAAGCAACAAAGGAAGCAATGACTATGGGCAGGTTTTGTTTTGTTTTGTTTTACCCTATCAGTTTGACTGAGAATAACTATTCTGTTATTATATTATATTATCATGACAGTTTGATGTCATGATAAGGTCTAGTGAGGTTTTTTTTAAGGATGGAAAAAATGTAGACATCCAAAAATCAACAAGCATTTATTAAGTATCTATTATGTATTCAACATTGTCTTAGGCACTTAGGAATACAAATGCAATGAATGGAATAATTATTACTCAGAAGGAACCAACATTCTAATGTGTTTGTATTAGCAGGGAAGACACCAATTATGATAGTAGAATTAATAGGAGTGATCCAGGGCTGGAAATTCAGCAATGCATAAGAAAATTTCAAAAGACCAAAGAATTCAAGATTAGATGATAGTATGACTTTGAAGTAGTCAACTCAAGAGTCTAGACTGAGAAGAAAGGAAAAAAAAATCCAGAGAAGGGGTGATAACTCCTCTTCTACACACACACACACACATACACACACACACACACACACACACACACACACACACTACCTTTCCAGTCTTCTTCCCCTAAATACTTTTTGATACTAAGATACTGACCTCATTGCTGATCCAGAAATAAGACACTCCATCTCTCAGCTCTAAGTATTTTCTCTGGCTGTCACCCATGACTGAAACTCTCTCTCCTCTCCTCCACTTCATAGATGCTCAGACTTTCTACAAGTCCCACCTAAAATCCTACCTTCTACAGGAAGCTTTTCCAAATCTCTTTCACTTCTTTCTAGTGCCTTTTCTTTCTAAATTATTTCCAATTTATCCTTTAGGTAACGTGTTTGCACATCCTGACTCTGGTACTTAGGACCTGTGTAATATTAAACAAATTATTTTAATGGTCATGTTCAGTTTCCTCATCTGTAAAATGAGAGGGAAGGACTAAATAAGCTCTCAGGTCTCTTCCAAATTTAAATCTTATGAACCAGTCAGACATAAGCATTAAAAAGATTGTTAAGTTTCTCTATCGTCTCTTGATGTTTGTTAGGAAAAAATTACTTGCAGAGCAAATTCATTCTAGGTGAATTGAGCAATGAGTTCACTATTCCACTCATAAATCAACATTCTCATGCCTAAAATTTTTAACTGGTGGGAATTGTGCTCCCCAATTGGAAAGGTTTTTTTGGCTCCAAAGCTGTCGAGAGGGAGAAGTATTTGCCTTAAATTTACATGGTGACCCCAGTATTCAATTTCATTTACCACTTCAAGACACTGCCAAGTAAATTTGCAAGCACTTTAAGATTTTCCATTCAAAAGTAAAATCTTATGGCCTTATCTAGTACATATGCTTTATTCTGATATTTCTAAGGCTAGTGAAGGACTTCTAAGAAGAATATTATTTGATTTAGCCTTATCTAAATCAATGCACTCTGTGAAATGGAGATCCCAAAAGAGTAAATGTCTATCTATTTAGCTTGTTTGCTATAATATTTCACAGATGCTAACTGATCACGAATAAATAGATGCCTTCAGCCACTTCTTCAAAGTGGCTTGATTTTCCACTTCAGATGGAACTGCCATTACTTTACAAATATTGTCTCATGCCTTGAAGGCAGCAATGAAAGGAATTTTCTAGAAACAGATTTATAGTTATACAAAAGCTTGTTCTATAAAGAACAATATGTTTCATGTTCAGAAGGTCCTTCCAAATTGACTGTTTAGAGACATAATTATCACAGACTTGTGTTACTTTTTGTAATACAAATACTCCTGAAAAATTGTACATGAAACAAGTTTTTATAAAATGAATTTATAGTTTCCCATCATTTATTATTTCAGATGCTTCATCTTTCTGATTAACTACCTTTTTTAATAAAATGCTTTTTACTTTCAAAATATATGCAAAAATAGTTTTCAACATACACACTTGCAAAACCTTGTATTCCAAATTTTTTCTCCCTCCCTTCTCTGCACTCTCTTCCCTAGATGGCAAGTAATCCAATATATGTTAAACATGTTCAATTCATGTATACGTATTTCCACAATTATGCTGCACAAGAAAAAATTAGATTAAAAAGGAAAAAATGAGAAAGAAACAAAAGCAATTAACAACAACAAAAAAGGTGAAAATACTATGTTATGATCCACATTCAGTCCCCATAGTCCTCTTTCTGGGTGCAGATGGCTCTCTCTATCAAAGTCTATTGGAGTTGACCTGAATCACCTCATTGTTGAAAAGAGCCACATTCATTAGAATTGATCAGCACATATTCTTGTTGCTGCTGCATACAATATTCTCTTGGTTTTGCTCATTTCATTTAGCATCAATTCATGTAAGTCTCTTCAGGCCTTTCTGAAATCATCCTGCTGATTTTTCCTGATACAATAGTAATATTCCATAATATTCATATACCATAATTTATTCAGCCATTCTTCAACTGATAAGCATCCACTCAGTTTCCAGTTCCTTGTCACTACAAAAAGGGCTGCTACAAATATTTCTGCACATGTTTTTCCTTTCTTTTATGATCTCTTTGGGATATAAGCCCAATAGAAACACTGCTGGAAAGAGTATGCACATTCTGATAACTCTTTGGGCATCATTACAAATTGCTCTCCAGAATAGTTGGATAAGTTCGCAACTCTATCAACAATGTATTAGTGTCCCAATTTTCCAACATTCCCTCCAACATTTGTCATTATCTTTTCCTGTCATTTTAGCTAATCTGAGATACCTTAGATTTGTCTTAATTTGCATTCTTCTGATCAATAGTGATTTAGAGCATTTTTTCATATGACTAGAAATGTTGTTCTTCATCTGAAAATTGTCTGTTCATATCCTTTGACCATTTATCTGATTGACTTTCAATTGTTGTTTGGTCATGTCCAACTCTTTGGGACACCATTTGGGGTTTTCTTGGAAAAGATACTGAAATGGTTTGCCTTTCACATCTCCAATTCATTTTACAAATGAGGAACTGATGCAAATAGAGTTAAATGACTTGCTCAGATCATTTAGTCAATTAAGTGTATGAGGCTAGATTTGATTCCAGGCCTTCTAGGGCTTTTAATATATTAGGATTAGAGTTCTTAGCTCCTTTTGGCTCTATTCCAACTAGTTAATAATCTATAACCAAATATTTAAGTATACTAGAGGAGATCATTTTTTCAAAAGGACCTGAGGATGAATACTTTTGTAAAAAAAAAATCTTATTTCCTCAGTTAGTGAGTGCAAATGTTTGTATTACAAGACAAGACTACCTTCTACATTTCGTGGATGATATTTCTCTCATACCATATTTCTTATATATGGATCATTATTAGAAATATACTGTATGCCAGATTTTAAACTCAGAAAGAGTAATCTTCCTGACTCTAGTCCCAGCACCACTAGCAGCCAGTTAGTAATAGAGTTGTCGTAAAAAAAAAAAAAAAGAAAGATTTTAACTAAAGTAACTCAAGGCATAATATTCTGTTTACAGTAGAAATAGGGGAAGGAGGGGAAATCACAACTGGAAAACAATAGTATTAGAGGTAAGTGAAGGTAAATATAAACCTAACTTATAATTTTCAGTATAATTATAATTTTATAATTTATAACTTTTAACTTTTATATGATTTACAACTTTTAATTCATAATTATAAAACAACGAAAAAGCAAAAATTTTCTTATTTGCATAAGAAAATAAAACTCTACAAGCTGTTGCTTACAAGAAACACATTTTAAAAAAAGATATAATACACTATGACCAAGTAGGATTTATACCAGGAATGCAGGGCTGGTTCAATATTAGGAAAACTATCAGCATAATCAATTATATTAATAATCAAACTAACAAAAAATCACATGATTATCTCAATAGATGCAGAAAAAGCATTTGATAAAATCCAACCCATTCCTATTAAAAACCCTAGTGAGTATAGAAATAAATGGGCTTTTCCTTAAAATGATCAGTAGCATCTACTTAAAACCATCAGCAAGCATCATATGTAATGGGGACAAACTAGAACCATTCCCAGTAAAATCAGGAATGAAACAAAGCTGCACTTTGTCACCATTACTATTTAATATTGTATTAGAAATGTTAGCTTTGGCAGGAAGAGAAGAAAAAAGATTAAAGGAATTAGAGTAGGTAATGAAGAAACCAAATTATCACTCTTTGCCGATGATATGATGGTATACTTAGAGAACCCTAGAGACTCAACTAAAAAACTACTAGAAACAATTCACAACTTTAGCAAAGTTGCAGGATACAAAATAAATCCACACAAATCAGCAGCATTTTTATATATTACCAACAAAGTTCAGTAGCAAGAGATACAAAAAGAAATTCTATTCAAAATAACTGTCAATAGTATAAAATATTTGGGAATCTATCTGCCAAGGGAAAATCAGGAACTATACGAACTAAACTACAAAACACTTTCCATACAAATAAAATCAGATGTAGTCGATTGGAAAAACATCAATTGGGTAGGCCAAGAGAATATAATAAAAATGACAATACTACCCAAACTAATTTGCTTATTTAGTGCCATGCCGATCAAACTCCCAAGAAATTATTTTACAGATCTAGAAAAAATAGTAGCAAAGTTCATTTAGAAGAACAAAAGGTCAAGAATTTCAAGGGAATTAATGGAAAAAAAGGCTGATGAAGGTGGCCTTGCTGTACCAGATCTAAAACTATATTATAAAGCAGCGGTCATCAAAACCATTTGGTACTGGCTAAGAAATAGAGTAGTCTATCAGTGGAATAGGATAAAATCACAGGACAAACTAGGCAATAACTATAGCAATCTAGTGTTTGCTAAACCCAAAGACCCCAGCTCTTGGGATAAGTCCTCACTATTTGACAAAAACTGCTGGGAAAATTGGAAACTAGTATGGAAGAAATTATGGGTCAAGCCCCACACCTAACACCACACACCAAGTTCATGATTTAGATATAAAGAGTGATATTATAAGCAAATTAGAGGAACATAGGATAGTTTACCTCTCAGACCTGTGGAGATGGAATAAATTTATGTCCAAAGAAGGACTGGAACTCTTAATTGAATACTAGATAGATAATTTTGACTATATTAAGTTAAAAAGTTTTTGTACAAACAAAACTAATGCAAACAAGATTAGGAGGGAAGCAATAAATTGGGAAATCATCTTTACATTTAAGGGTTATGATAAAGGCCTCATTTCTAAAATACATAGAGAATTGTCTCATATTTATAAGAATTCAAGCCACTCTCCAATCGATAAGTGGTCAAAGGATATGAACAATTTTCAGATGATGAAATTAAAACTATTTCTACTCATATGAAAAGGTGCTCCAAATCACTGTTGATCAGAGAAATGCAAATCAAGACAACCCTGAGGTACCACTTCACACCTGTCAGATTGGCTAAAATGACAGGAAAAGTTAATGATGAATGTTGGAGGGGTTGTGGGAGGGCTGGGACACTGATGCATTGTTGGTGGAGCTGTGAACGGATACAACCATTCTGGAGAGCAATTTGGAACTATGCTCAAAAAGTTATCAAACTGTGCATATCCTTTGACCCAGCAGTGTTTCTATTGGGCTTATATCCCAAAGAGATCTTAAAGGAAGGAAAGGGCCCCACCTGTGCAAGAATGTTTGTGGCAGCCCTTTTTGTAGTAGCTAGAAACTGGAAAATGAATGTATGCCCATCAATTGGAGAATGGCTGAATAAATTATGGTATATGAATATTATGGAATATTATTGTTCTGTAAGAAACGACCAGCAGGATGATTTCAGAGAGGCCTGGAGAGACTTGCATGAAGTGATGCTGAGTGAAATGAGCAGAACCAGGAGATCATTATACACTGCAACAGCAAGACTATATGATGATCAATTCTGATGGACATGGCTCTCTTCAACAATGAAATGTTTCAAACCAGTTCCAACTGTTCAGTGAAGAAAGCCATATACACTCAGAGAGAGGGATCTGAATGTGGACCACAACATAACATTTTCATGCTCTCTATTGATGTTTGCTTGCATTATGTTTCCCTTCTCAGATTTTATTTTCTTGTAGATACAACTTTTCTTGCACAGCAAGATAACTGTAAAAATATGTATACACATTCAATTTGTCAAGTATTTTAACATAATTAACATGAGGTAGATTTCTTGACATCTAGGGGAGGGGTGGGGACTGGGGGCGGAATTTGTAATGGAAAGCTTTGTAAGGGTTAATGTTGAAAAATTACCCATACATATGTTTTGCAAATAAAAAGCTTGAATAAAAAAAATAAAATAAAAGGACATAACAGAATAAAACTGAGGATAAGGGGGAAATATATTAAGTATCAAATGAATAAAAAAACAGAAGTTGCAATCATAAAAAAAGGAAATATACTATAGCCTACCTATATGAACCAAGCAGATCTTTTTAGCTTTTTCAAAACTTCAATTATTTGGATAAAATAGTTTTCTAAGTTTACAATCATATAGCATCACCAGAAAAATACCATTTTTTAGAAGATGGGGTTTTGTGTCAGAGAGCAGATTGCAATTATTAAAAACTTCATAATTTTTCAAATACAATCTAGTCAATTTTCTTCCTATTACTCACTTCACTGACCATCTGCCATGTCTATTCCAAATGTGCTTTTGGCAAGTAGGGGGCAAATAGTGTATGGGCCTTGGAATCAGGAATACTTGAGTCCAAATCCAGAATCACCACTTGCTAGTTGTGTGACTCTGGGCAGGATGCATAGTCTCAATCTGCCTTAGTTTCATCATCTGTAAAGTGGGAATAATAAATTGTATTATAATAATAGCATTTACCTTTTATGGTCATGAGGACAAAACATGTAATATGTGTAAAGCACTTATCAAATTGTAAAGTGCTCTATAAATCCTTCTTTTAAGTATCCATGTACTAAATTCAATAGAATGGCCACCCAACTGCTTGCTCTGGACAAAAAGTAATTTTCATCTATTTTGTTTTGTCTGTGTAACAGTTGTTTTTCCAGTACTATTCTTATCTCTGGGGGGGGACTGGAGAACTCCAGAAATTCCTATGTAAGGAAAATAAGCTGGTAAAACGCCAGGAAACTATATATCCCCTAGTATACTGTCTATAAGAATCTGTAATAGAATGATAGACATGAGATTTAAATACTAACTTCTAACATCAGCTGTCTTCTTTCCATCCACTGCCCTGGAGTGTTTTTTGTTTTTAATTTTCTTATGGCCAATTCAAGGATTATGGTCATTGGTGATTAGCTATATGTTGTGTATCTGAGTCCTCTCAATGTAAGGGAGGAGGAGTAGAGTCCATGTCCATAGAAAGGACAGTACAGATGATGGAGGAAAGGGTTCTAGAGCCATAGATTTCATGCTTTTAATAATATTCTACATCATAACCTAGCTAAATGCCAATCTCAGCTAAAGCAGGTTGAAACTGTTCAGCTTAGCCATAAAAAGAAATTACTTATCAGTGGATGAGAACCCATTTTTATAAAATATGCACTTTCTTGTGGCTAATGTACATATATACTGAAGCCTTTTACACATGTTCTATCACACATGTGGTCTAAAAGGAAACAAAACTGGCTACTAGACTAATTGCTCAAGAAATTCACTGCCTAGTGATCAATTCAGGTATTATACTCCCTACGAGTAATATCCAACCTTTCTGTACAATTAAAGAAGGCAACACATAAATGCATTTGGAATGCTTATACCACATCACCACTATTATAGTGCCCTAAATGCTTAATGACGGGGACAAAGGAGATGCCCTTGTATACTGTTTTATTATATTACATTGTACTATAATATCTTTTGAAAAAAATATAAATTTCATTGAAATGGACTTGCAAAGTTGTAGAACTTGATGCAATCAGCACAGTGTCATCTGCAAAGAGAAGCACGTGTAGGACTTCTCTCTCTGTCAGGAATCAGTCTTCAATTAAGGTTCTTTGTGCAAGCAAGACACTTTTAGATAGTACTTATCTCCTTAATAGAAGAAGGTTTTGTTTCTCTCCAAACTCCTTACCTCTCAATAAAATTAGATTCTGATGATGAAAATTACCCTAAGATTAAGAAAAATCCCAAGAAAGTTCTAGAAATGCCAGATGGAAATGAAATAAAGCTAGTGAGCATTGTACTACTATTGGCAAACCTACCACAATGGTAAGGACTCAAGTCTCTGATAAATGAAGCTAAGGAAGGAATGAAGAAGGGGAGGGAAAGTAGGGAAGAGAAGAGAACATGCATTTATTAAACATCTACTATATTCCAGGCACTGTGCTAAGTACTTTATAAATATTATCTCATTTGATTCTCACAACAAGCCTGGGAAGGAGATACTATATTCTCATTTACAGGTGAGCAAACTGAGGCAGACAAAAATCAGATAACTTGCCTAAGTTACACAGTTAGGAAGCATCTGAGGATGAATTTGAATTTAGTTGTTCCTGACTGTAGTTCCAGTCCTCTATCTACTTGACCACTTAAGTGAGTAGAAGTTTAGTCACTAATTTTTTATGTCGCCATAGAAATCTTCTTAGAGTAATAATATTAACTCTGATTTATTTCTATCTTTGATTCTATCTTTTCCTTGCAATATGTTTATAAGATGCCTTGCAAAATAGTCCTCAGATGCTTTAGAGACTGTGTTTCCTCCTGTCTCAAGTCAGGCTCATTTACTCCATATAACTTTGTCTCCTTAAATGCCATTTCTACTTTCTCAGATAGCATATCAGAAATAAAAATTTTAGAGTTCCATTGTGTTGGCTTCATTATCATTTATGGGAAGAATGGATTGTTATAGAAAAATCACTGTCACACACCTTTTAAGTGTCCAAGGTGTGATTTTTACTCATCTTCCTAACTATGTCTGATACTTTATTTACTGGACCATTCAACTAAATAACTTGAGAAAGAGGCAAGATGAATTATTATATAGTCAGTAGCTAGACCTAGAAATAATATTTTTTTAAACTTTTACTGTAATTGCCTTTCTGTTTAAGCCTCCCAATCTAGATGGGGGAGGGAATAAAATGCAACTTGTAGTACTAGCTGTTCCCATTCACTTTTAAGTATACAAATATTACTAATTTGAATTTGTAACAAGTAGGCTCCAAAAAAACCCAAAACAAAACAAAACAAAACCAAAAAAAAAAACAAATAAAAGACTTGTGCAAATCTTCCAAGGAAAAATTTTTAATGGAAAAGACAAAAGCCTTTTCACTTCGCCTTGTTCACTACTCACTATCTCTTCTTAAGGAATGATAAGTTTGAGATCAAAAATACTTGAATGAAAATTGTTTAAACTATTCCATATGCATATGAGAATGACAGATTCCCAAATTAAAGCACTAATCCTCCCCAAAATGTCTGCATTTTAAATGTGGACACATTAACTCAGTGAATCTCTAAATGTTTTGAAGAGTGAAACAAGCTAGAAACTAACATTTGGGTAAAGGATATTTCCCAGTTTCTTCAAAGGAATATCACCCAAACAATCATATTCCATCTATGCTTTTCCTAAAGTGAGTCAATTTAAAAGATTCCCTTTGAACAGAGTTAGCTATAAAAATTATAGGATAAAATAAGAAGTACGAAAGCTTTCTTCAATTCGTTCAAAATAGGATAGAGAATCACTGGAAACATTTGTCTTATGTTCTTAGAAAAGTGAGAAAGCTCTCTTCTGTATTAGTTTAACTCATGTGCTCAATTATAAAAGCTATCTCTTTCACACCAATATTGTACTGATGACATTCTATGGCTATGAATTGTGGGACAATGTGGTTTCTGAAGAACCAAAATGGCAGATAATCCAAAGGACAATGGAAAGACACAGTGTACATAAGTTAGCTGAAGCACATTACCAATGATGACTTATACATGAAAAGTGACATAAAAAACCCTAATGAGAAAAAGAAAAAGAAAAAAAGTTGTCAGCAAGGATATTTTGACTGCAGAAGTAACTATGATGGTCAGTATAGTCAAAAGATATTCTGTTTACAAAAGCAAAGGTTTTTATTCATCTTTCATTTTAAATGTGGCAGAATTGCACAAAGTCATCAGAGTTAGTCTCTTTTCATGACTCATCAAAGTCCAATGGCAGGACACAAGTCACGAAAACTGGTGATAGCCCAAGCAGTAGTGGATGTCCTTGACATCTTCAAAATCTGACCAAGCTCTAAGCACTTGAAAGTGTCAGCTTCAGTCACTTTCATGACTGTTGGAACAAATTGTTCTCATCCACCCCTTCCAGTGGGGAAATTGATTTGATTGGTGTTCCCAGAGATTGAAAACTAAGGAGATGTTATAGTAAAAAGGGGAAAATTTATAGAAAATGTAGTAAAGGTATAAATGCTGCAGCATGGTGGATAGCAATGATATATTAGAATATATTAGAGCCTTGAATATAAGTTGATATATATATATATATGCATATATATATATATATATACACACATATATATATTACGTGCATAAGCAGAGCCTGAGGTCTGGTCTGGGTCAGACTAAATGTAAGTCATGTAGTGATTGCACATATATAACCGATATCAGATAGTTCACCTTCTTGGATATAGAGTGGAGGGCAAAAGGGAGAACAATTTGGAACTCAAAATCTTTCCCCAAAAAATGAATGTTGAAAATTTCCTTTACATGGAATTAGAAAAATAAAATACTATTTTTAAAAAAGTCATTTATTGGCTGACTCATTAAAGACAACATGGCCCCCAGGTGGTGATTCTAAAGATAAAGGAATTAAGCTATCCAAGGAGCAGACAAAACAAATCTGAAAAGAGAGAAAAATGATGAAAAATAAGGAATGAATTAAGATTCCAGGAAATGGGCAAAACAATTCTAATGAGAAGGAAAAATGGAAGATTCTGAAGAGATTAATTTGGATGCATAATGAACTCAGCAACCAACTTAGATTTTTCAAAACTGCATTCAAAAGATGGAAACACAGCCCAATCAAACAGTATAAACATATCCTGTAAAAAATAGTATTGAGTGCTAAAGATCAGAATGAATGAGATGAGACTGACAGGAAAAGCAAAAGACTATGCAAAGAATATTTGAAAGGCTGTCACAATGAAGATAGTGACTCAATCCCGTATCACATACATTGTTTCTTGTTGTCACCATAATTAGACTCAGGAATATGGTATCTGCTCTCCCATTCCCTTCAACCCAATGTTTGCAATATGTTTCAGACTGACAAATGGGTTTTACATGCTTTATTTACAAGGGGAAAGAGAATATGCAAACTCAGAAATATGATATTATTATTTCCTCCTTCCCATGATCTTTAACATACTTCAATCCAGAATTTTGATTTCTATGGTTTACTTATAAGAGAAAGAAGAGCATCTAAATACAGAAACAATGCACTAGGGTAAAATACATAGGTATTAAAACTCCTTAAAAGTTTTACTATATGCCTCATTATCACCTAGTAATAACTATATTCCTCAAGGTCATTCTAGCAAATAACAAGCACTGACAGAATTTTACCAAGCTTTGAAAAGGATCATAGAACTAAATAGATCTGGAGGACATGAGAGATCATTTAGTCCACCTCCCTGATTTTACAGATTAGCAAACTGATGACCACAGAGGTAATGGCCAAGTACATACAAATAATAAGGATCAGAGCTGGTATTTAAACATAACCAATTCACAAGTTGCAATTGGCAGAGGCTGGGAGTGGCAACCTTTGATTTGGAGTGGGAGGTTATAAAATGTTCATGAGTCTGTATAGTCTTCTTCCACTTCCACAATGGTAAGTGGATGAGTGAAAGAAATAGGCATCAGCAGAGACAAGATGGCAGAGTGAAGACACAACTCTCTGTGACCTCCTCTCAAACCAACAGCAGATTAAGCCTCTAAACTGGTTCTGGAGTCAAAGCACCCCCTTATATTTGGACTATAACACATTCTCAGAAGAAGTTACCTTGGAGGAGCTTCATTACAGGTCTGTTTCAGTCATGCAGGGGTCAGTTGCTGAGCTCAGACAGCAGCTTCAGGAGACAGGGCAAAAAGCCAGGCGGGATTCAGCGTGGCAGATTCTAAGCACCTGGGAAGTTTCTCTGTGGCTCTTGGGCCACATTGCAGGCAGGTGCTTTGGAAGATCTGCCTTTTGTAAAAGGTAGATTGTAAACAACTGCAAGACCCCAAAATTAAATCCCCAAGGAATAGCGTGGCTAAATTTCAGTACTATCATACCAAGGAAAAACTATTGCAAGCAGCTAGAAAGAAACAATTCAAATACTGAGGAACTGTAATCACCCAAGATCTGTCAGCTTCCACATTAAAGGGTTGGAGGAATTAGATATTCCAAAAGCTAGAGGAACTTGGATTACAGCCAAGAATGAGCTATCCAGCTAGAATGAGCATTATCTTTCAGGGAAGAAGATGGACATTTAATGATATAGGTAAATTTCACCTATTTCTAAGGAAAAGACAAGATCTGAACAAAAAATTTGACTTCCAAACATAGAACTCAAGAGAAACATAAAAAGGTAAAAAGGAAAGAACTCTTGAGAACTATATTTCTACTATGGGTATATACTTAAAGAATGGGGGTATAATTTGATTTTACTTTGATAATATGAAAAAGAAACTAGAGGTGGAAGGGGTATCATACTGGAAAAAGAGGGGGAAGGAGGTAAAATAAGATTTAAAAAATTAGGTAAAAAAGGTAAAATCTCATGATTTTATCATGAAGAGGCAAAGAAAACCTAATATGATTGAGGGAAAGAAGGGAGGGGAATGAGCATTGTGTGAATCTTACTCTCTTCAGATTGGGCTCTAAAAGAGTATATCAGACAAATTCAGTTTCACAGAGAAACTTGTCCCTTCTTATAGGGAAGTGGGAGGGAAAGGAGGAAAAGAAAGGGAAAGACTAATAGAAGAGAAAATAGAAGAATTAGGGGAAAGGTGTAAAAAAAGGGGAGGGTCTCTAAAGAGGGGAGGACTGTTTGAGGGAGGTGGTCATCAAAAGCAAAATACTGGGGAAGGGGGAAGGGAGAAAGGGGAAAGGAAAGAGAAAAACAAAACTTTGGGTAAATAAGATGGCAAGAAATACAGAATTAGTTATTTTAATTGTTAATGTGAATGGGATGAACTCCCCTATAAAACAGAAGTGGATAACAGACTGGATTAAAAGCCAGAATCCAACAACATGTTGTTTACAAGAAATACATCTAAAGCATAGAGATACATACAGAGTGAAGGTAAAGGGCTGGAGCAGAATCTATTATGCTTCAGGTGAACAAAAAAAAAAGCAGGGTTAGCAAACTTGATCTCAGATCAAGTAAAAGGAAAAATAGATCTAATTAAAAGATATAAGGAAGGAAACTATGTTTTACTAAAAGGTACCATAGAATAATGAAGCAATATCAATATTAAACATATATGCACCAAGTGGTATAGCATTCAAATTCCTAGAAGAGAAGTTAAGAGAGATTCAAGAAGAAACAGACAGCAAAACTATACTAGTAGAGGACCTCAATCTTGCTCTCTCACAATTAGATAAATCAAACCACAAAATAAATAAGAAAGAAGTTAGGAAGGTAAACAAAATGTTAGAAAAGTGAAGTATGATAGATCTTTGGAGAAAATTGAATGGAGACAGAAGGGAGTTTACTTTTTTCTCAGTGGCTCATGGAACTTAAACAAAAATTGACAATGTGTTAGGGCATAAAAACCCTCAAAATCAAATGCAGAAAGGCAGAAATAGTAAATGCATCTTTTTCAGATCATGATGCAATAAAAATCACATGCAATATAAGGCCAAGAGAAAATAGACCAAAAGTTAATTGGAAATTAAATAATCTAATCCTAAAGAATGAATGCATGAAAGAGCCAATCATAGACACAATCAATAATTTAATCCAGGAGAATGACAATAATGAGACAACATACCATAATTTCTGGGATACGGCCAAAGTGGTTATAAGGGGTAATTTTATAACTCTAGATGCTTACTTTCATAAAATAGAGAAAGAGAAGATCAATGAATTGGGCTTACAATTAAAAAGCTAGAAAAAGAACAAATTTAAAACCCTCAATTAAATACCAAATTAGAAATTCTGAAATAAAAGGGAAGATTAATAAAATTGAAAATAAGAAAACTATTGAATTAATAAATAAAACTAAGAGTTGATTTTATGAAAAAACCAACAAAACAGATAAGCCTTTAGTTAATTTAATTAGAAAAAGGAAAGAGGAAAATCAAATTGTTAGTCTCAAAAATGAAAAGGGAGAACTTTCCACCAATGAAGAGGAACTTAGAGCAATAATTAGGAGTTACTTTGACCAACTTTATGCCAACAAATTTGATAATCTAAATGAAATGGAGGAATATCTACAAAAATATAGATTGCCCAGGTTAACAGAAGAGGAAATAAATTATTAAATTGCCCCATTTTAGAGAAAGAAATAGAACAGGTTATTAATCAACTTCCTAAGAAAAAATCTCCAGGGCCAGATGGATTTACATTTGAATTCTACCAAACATTCAAAGAACAATTAATTCCAATACTATACAAAGTATTTGAAAAATTAGGGAAAGAAGGTGTACTACCAAATTCCTTTTATGATACAGATGTGATGCTGATAGCTAAACCAGGTAGGGTGAAAACAGAGAAAGGAAACTATAGACCAATTTCCCTAATGAATATTGATGCAAAAATCTTAAATAAGATATTAGCAACGAGATTACAGAAAGTCATCCTCAGGATAATACACTATGACCAAGTAGGATTTATACCAGGAATGAAGGACTGGTTCAATATTAGGAAAACTATCAGCATAATCAATTATACTAATAACCAAACTAACAAAAAATCACATGATTATCTCAATAGATGCAGAAAAACCATTTAATAAAATCCAACACCCATTCCTATTAAAAACACTAGAAAATATAGGAATAAATGGGCTTTTCCTTAATGATAAGTAGCATCTATTTAAAACCATCAGCAGCATTATATGTAATAGGGGCAAACTAGAACCATTCCCAATAAGATCAGGAGTGAAACAAGGCTGCCCATGTCACCATTACTATTTAATATTGTATTAGAAATGTTAGCTTTGACAGTAAGAGAAGAAAAAGAGATTAAAAAAATTAGAGTAGGTAATGAGGAAACCAAATTATCACTCTTTGCAGATGATATGATGGTATACTTATAGAACCCTGGAGACTCAACTAAAAAAGTATTAGAAACAATTCACAACTTTAGCAAAGTTGCAGGATACAAAATAAATCCACATAAACCATCAGCATTTTTTATATATTACCAAAAAAGTTCAGCAGCAAGAGATACAAAAAGAAATTCCATTCAAAATAATTGTTGATAGTATAAAATATTCGAGAATCTATCTGCCAAGGGAAAGTCAGAAACTATACAAACTAAACTACAAAACACTTTCCACACAAATAAAGTCAGATCTAGTCGATTGGAAAAACATCAAGTGCTCATGGATAGGCCAAGAGAATATAATAAAAATGACAATACTACCCAAACTAATTTACTTATTTAGTGCCATGCTGATCACACTCCCAAGAAATTATTTTACAAATCTAGAAAAAAATAATAGCAAAGTTCATTTGGAAGAACAAAAGGTCAAGAATTTCAAGGGAATTAATGAAAAAAAAGGCTGATGAAGGTGGCCTTGCTGTACCATATCTAAAACTATATTATAAAGCAGCGGTCATCAAAACCATTTGGTACTGGCTAAGAAATATAGTCGTCGATCAGTGGAATAGGATAGGATCACTGTACAAACTAGGCAATAACTATAGCAATCTAGTGTTTGACAAACCCAAAGACCCCAGCTTTTGAGATAAATGCACACTATTTGACAAAAATTGCTGGAAAAATTATAAACTAGTATGGAAGAAATTAGGGTTTGATTCACACCTAACTTCGAGTACTAAGATGAGATTTAAACGGGTTCATGATTTAGACATAAAGAGTGATATTATAAGCAAATTAGAACATAGGATAGTTTACCTCTCAGACTTTGGAGAAGGAAGGAATTTGTGTCCAAAGAAGAACTAGAACTCTTAATGGAACACCAAATAGATAATTTTTATTATATTAAGTCAAAAAGTTTTTGTACAAACAAAACTAATGCAGACAAGATTAGGAGGGAAGCAATAAATTGGGAAATCATCTTTACATTTAAGGGTTCTGATAAAGGCCTCATTTCTAAAATATATAGAGAATTTGTCTCATATTTATAAGAATTCAAGCCACTCTCCAATTGATAAATAGTCAAAGGATATGAACAGACAATTTTCAGATGATGAAATTAAAACGATTTTTGGTCATATGAAAAGGTGCTCTAAATCACTCTTGATCAGAGAAATGCAAATTAAGACAAATCTGAGATACCACTACACATCTGTCTGATTGGCTAAGATGACAGGAAAAGATAATGATGAATGTTGGAGGGATGTGGGAAAACTGAGACACTGGTACATTGTTGGTGGAACTGTGAACGGATCCAACCATTCTGGAGAGCAATTTGGAACTATGCTCAAAAAGTTATCAAACTGTGCATACCCTTTGACCCAGTAGTGTTTCTATTGGGCTTATATCCCAAAGAAATCATAAAGGAAGGAAAGGGCCCCACATGTGCAAGAATGTTTGTGGCAGCCCTTTTTGTGGTGGCTAGAAACTGGAAAATGAATGTATGCCCATCAATTGGAGAATGACTGAATAAATTATGTTATATGAATGTTATGGAATATTATTGTTCTATAAGAAACAACCAGCAGGATGATTTCAGAGAGGCCTGGAGAGACTTGCATGAACTGATGCTAAGTGAAATGAGCAGAACATGGCAACAACAAGACTGTATGATGATCAATTCTGACAAACATGACTCTCTTCAACAATGAGATGTTTCAAACCGGTTATGCTTATAGATCCAGTTTTTCTTGTACAGCAAGATAACTGTATAAATATGTATACGCATATTCAATTTCTCAAGTATTTTAACATAATTAACATGTATTAGACTTCCTGCCATCTAGGGGTGGGGGTGGGGGGAAGGAAGGAAAAATTTGTAACAGAAAGCTTTGCCAGGGTCAATGATGAAAAATTACCCATACATATGTTTTGCAAATAAAAAGCTTTAATAAAAAAATAATTTTTTTAAAAAAGAAAGAAATAGGGACAGAGGCTGTTTAGCGATAAATATATGATATAGCGATAAATCCCTACAAACATTAATATTGACAGTCTTAATGTGGAATCTTTATCTGTGTCATAATCATATTAACATTATCATAATAATTGAAATTAGAATAACTAAAGAAGTTTGAGACAAATGAAGGGCTCACACTTCTTAGAGAGGTAAATAAAGGTATTGGCAGAATTATTTTCATGCAGGAAAAGCATGAAGACATAGAATTTCATGGAACAGTTATTCTTTTTGCTTGCAGTACTCAAAATGAGCATAGTCAAAAAGATCACCATTAAGATAATTGCTATGTATGCACCAATATCTTTTGCAGAATATAAAAAAAGACAAATTCTTTGCAGACAAAATGCTTTTGCTTGACAAAATTTTTAAGGCATTAAATTCAAGGATTTATACTTTAAAATTGTATAGAGAATTACAATTTTATACTAGATGAATTCAATGTAAAAAAGGATATAAGGAAAGACAGTAAAAACTTTGTTGGAAACCATAATCCAGGATCAAGAACTAATGAGCACAAAAATTTAAAAACTAAGTCAGAAAGTGTCATGGCTATAAATAATTAGTACTTTCCCAAAAGCAGGAAATTGAAAATCACTGGAAATAGCAAACTAATTAACATCATGATAAATGAAAATAATTATGGTTTTAAAAATAAAAGGTTGGTTACAGAAGTAGTATCATTTCAGAGTCAGTTGAGAAGAGATGGATACCTTATCATCATCCCCTGTGTATCTCTTACCTAATCTCCCTGAGTATCTCACCTGATGTCCAGCCTACTTCGGATAAAGTGCCGTTGCACCATTCTAGTATCCTGTCATTGAGATGAAGGAGGAAGGCACCATTCTACCAAGTTTCCAGCTTCATCTTCTGCTTTTGGAGAAGAAGAATATAACCATTTCTTTTGTACCAAGTTCTTGCTCTCTTAACTGAACTTTTCAAGGTTCTGAAAGGACTTCTCCATAAAGTCATATTATTGACTATGAAAATCTCTCTAAATTATTCACTTAATGATTTTCAAACTTCCCTTTAGTAATGTCTTCCACATCCCAGTGATTCTGAACTCCCATAGGTCATCATCCAAACTCCACTCTCTACCTCCAACTACCCAATTCATTATTTCCATTTCCCTCTCCCCGCAGACAAAATCCCAATGATGATAAGAATTCTGGGAAAATGGCAGAATAGGTCAGGAAACTTTTGGCTCTCCAAATTTCCTCCATAAAAAAAAGTCAGAACATCTCCTCAAGCAGTAGAAATTAACACAGGGTAGAATAGTTATCCTCCTAAGACAATTTGAGAGGACTCCAGGAAGGTGGGACCTTCGGGTTCAGAGGTTTGTCTGAATGAAATGCAAACACATCCAGGATGACTCTCGAAGAATCAATAAACAAATCCTGGAGGCAACTGGGTTGAGAGGCAGCCTTAGCCTTAGAAATTTTCATTTTGCATACAGGTGTGGAGGTTTTATGGCTAAGTAGGAGAAGACTGAAGGATCTTCAATTGTTGAGGGATGCCAAGCCCAGCTGTGCTAACCAGATGCATCCCCAACTGTAGCTGTAGGGAGAAGGAACTAGCACACACCTGGTGATGCAGTGGTAAAGAAGAGGGACTTTGTTGGCTGTGGACTCTTGCAGGAGAGTAAACTCCCTGGTTTCTGTTCCAGAAAAGAGAGGATAGCTATAGTTTGCAGCCTCTGGAGGGACCCTACGGAGCAAGATCATTTGACTTAGTAAGTGGAGAGGAAAAGCCAAGGTTGGATGTCAAGATAGATCTCAGAAAATAATAGTAAACAGAGCCTGAGACGTGGAGTCTTGTTTTCCATATCTCAGATTACAACTTGATTACACTAATAGCTGCTAAAAATAAAATAAAACAATAAATAAATAAAAATGAGTAAGTAAAGGAGAAAGAATCCAATCATAGATAGTTACTATGGGGATAGAGAAGATATGGATTCATATTCAGAGGAAGGTAAAGGGGCTATAAAAAAGCCACTCCTTTTTCAATAAGAAATATCAAATGGCCCCATGCACAAAGGGAGTTCTTGGAAGAACTTTAAAAGGCATTTAAAAATCAAATAAGAGAGATTGAAGAAAAGTTAGAAAAAATAAGAACAATCCAAGAAAATTATGAAAAAAAAAGTTAACCAACTTGAAATAGAGAACCAGAAGTTTAAGAAAGAAAATAATTCATTGAAAGCTAGAATTGGGCAAGGGGAATCCAATGAAATTCTAAGACACTAAGAAATCATAAAACAAAGCCAAAACAATGAAAAAGTATAAGAAAAAGTGAAAAATCTCATCAGGAAAACAACTGATCTGGAGAAAAGATTGAGATGAAATATGAATAGTTGAACTTTGAAAGTTGAAAATTATGATTTAAAAATGACTCAATCTAATAATATAAGAAAATTTCAAGGGAAATTTCCCTGAAATTGTAGTACAAAAAGACAAAGCAGAAATAGGAAAATATCTGCCAATCACCTGCCACCTGAAAGAGATCCCCATAGTAAAACTTACAGAAATATCAGTCAGGTTCCAAGCTCCCCAGATATAGAGAAAATATTGGAAAGTAACAAGAAAAAACCAATTCAAATATCATAGAGCTACAATAAGGAATCTACAAGATCTAGCAACTACTATATTGCAGAACTATAATCTTGAAATATTAGTATAATCTTGAATGAAAAAAAATGATACTTAACAAACTCAATAACTTTCAAATTTGGGGGTGGTGGTGGTAAAAACTCCAGAACTTAAGGGAAAATTCAACATACAACATCCAGACAATATACGGTTAACATTAAAGACCAATTATAAAGGACTCAATAAGATCAAATTGTTTACTTCCTTTATGTAAAAATATCAGCAGTGCTCTTATGATTGTCACCATTATTTGGATAATTTGAAAGAAAGGTTTGGGCTAAGTTGAGTATGATGGGATGATTCTAAAAAATAACTGTAGGAATATATATATATATACATATATATATGCACATATATATTAATTTATGTATTCATATTATATATAAATGTATTTTTGTATCTAGAAGGGGTGTGTATATATATAAATGTATGTATGTATCTAAAAGGTTATAAAAGTTCTAAATTCAGAAACAAATAAGAGAACAAAGGGATAGTGGAGTAAGGAGATAAGGAAGGAATGGTAAGATAAGGTAGTGAGTCAAAGTAAAGCAGAGGACTGAGGACATAGGAGTAAATAGGATGAGAAGGAGAGTGAGCAAAAATAGGAAGACGGAAAATACATAACAAGTAACTACAGCTTAGAAGGTGAATGGAACAAAGTAAAATTTTGAATTCGGCAATATGTTGCTTTCAGGAAGCATTATGAAAATGATTATACAAAATTGTAAAAAATAAAAGCAGGGGTAGTAATCAGGTTCTCAAAGTTAAAATTAAAATACATTTAATCACAAGTGAAAATAGAGAAACGATACTATGTGTCAGGAATATTATTCAATATTGGTTTAGACCATTTAAAACACCTAGACAGTATAAAATACCTAAGCATATACCTAATAGATGCAGAAACTTTATGAACATAAACAAAAAATACTTTTTATACAAATAAATTCAGATCTAAATAATTGAACTAATATTGTTCATAGGTTAATCCAATATAAATTTTAAATGACAATTTTACCTAACTAATCTATACAATGCCATCCCGATTAAATTAATAAAAATTATTTTACCAACTTAGAAAAAAAAATAATAAAGTTCATTCAGAAGAACAAGAGGTCAGGAACTTCAAAGAAACCCTCTTCCAGATAATAGATTTGTTTTCATCTTTAAAGTTTTCCTTTCCCCCACTTCTTCCATCTTTTGACTCTCATGGAGATTAGGTTTCCTCAAGATAATATAGCCCCTCTGGCTACTCTTTCTTATACAGGCTTCATTTTTCACTCTTTCCCTACTGTTTACTCCCCACTGCCATTTCCAGGCTTTCCCCTTACAACTATCATCTAGTAACTTTTCCTCTTTTGAGGTTCATATAATCCACATATATTAACAAATCAAAATGCTGATAACTATTGTCTTCAGATTTCCAGGTCTGAGAGACTCTTTCTTCCTCAATGAATTTAGTGCCTATATCGGAGTCTATCTTCTCCATCTTCTACTTTTATAATAGGGGGCCTCAACATACATACTGATACTTCTTTAAACATATTAACCTCCCATTCTCAATTTACTCATTTTCCATCACTTCACTTTCCCCACACACAGATGGTCATACTCTTGATCTTGCCATCAACCACAAATGTGCCACCTTTATATTCATGAATTGTGAAATTCCCTTATTTGTTTATAGTCTATTGGATTCCAACTTCTGCTTTCTAATCTATGATCTCCAATCCCTTCTTGATCCTTTAGTTCCTTCTAGGCTATCATCCCTGCACTAATCTCCTTTCCCCATCTTGACCCCTTAGTGAACTATTTCAACTCTACAATGTTCTCTTTTAAATTCCTTTCCCCTTTATCACATCACTGTTTGTGCCCTGCAAAACTTCAGCCTTAGATCACTCCTATCACTCTTACTATCTACTATCTTTGCTTCTGCATACATAATATAAAACAAAAGCGGAAAAAACCCATGTAATTGTCCTGACTGGATCTACTACAAACTTTTATTACATAACCTAAACTGGAACCTCACTTTAAGTAAATAATCCTGTTATATCTCCCTAGTTAATTTACTATACGACTCACAATAACAAATCTTTTCATGCCTCCTCATATTTCTTTCTTTCTTTTTTTTTTTTGCTGAGGCAGTTGGGGTTAAGTGACTTGCCCAGGGTCACACAGCTAGGAAGTGTTAAATGTCTGAGACCAGATTTGAACTCAGGTCCTCCTGATTTAAGGGCTGGTGCTCTATTCACTGCGCTGCCTAGCTGCTCCCTCCTTATATTTCTTAAAACTTTTTCTTCCATAACACTCACAAATAAACCTTCCCTCACATTTTACTGAGAAAAAAGGTCATTTGCTTTGAGCTCCTTCTTCTCTCATCTTCCTTATCTCACACTATCCAGATGTCCCTATATCCTCCTTCACCTCTATCTCATGTAAGAAGGTTCTCTTATGATTTCAGGTGGGACTTTTCCAATCTGATATTATCTGTATCACTGTTATTTCCACAGAGTAAAATGTATCTCCTTGAAGGCAGGGGCTGTTTTCTGGTACCTAGGACAAACCCCACCACAAGATTGGGACTTAATAAGTACTTAATCAACTGCATTTCTGATGGTCCTATTCTAGTTTTGACTATAATTGCTTCTCAAATTCCATTTTCTCTGTTCTGAGTTCTGAAATACATCTCCCTCCTTCTAAGAAAAACAAAAGTTCCTATTCCAGTGGATATGGCTCCACCAAGATTCCTTAGAACCAACTTTGCTTTTAGCATCTAGATTTTTGCCACCTAGTGGCTGAATGCGATAAATTTTAAAATAAGGATGTCTTTCACCTACAATGATGTCTGCCCTAGCCAGTAAGGTCATATCCAGTAGTTCTGATCAACATTCTTGCCACTAGACTCAGATGGCTCTGGAGGAGAAAGTAAAACTAGTGACTTTGCACCTCCTTCCCTCACCTAAATCCAATTCACTTTCATGGCATCCCTTCCCTAATATCATGGTTCTCTTTGAGAACAAAGGACAAACAACAACATTCTACCCAGTATCTTCCTTAGTCTTTGAGGTATCACTAATGTCCTCTGACCTTGTGTTAGTTTAGTACTTTCTAAACCATGTACATATAATATACAGTATATTCCATTCTTTACCCCAACTGGAATTGGAGTAAATAACTAGTAAATGGAAATTCCATTCCAATGGAAATATAGAATTTATTTACAAAATATGAAAAATGGAATAAATTTCCTCAGATGAGAGGAAATATAGACAATATAGCATAAAAAGTAAAGTTGAATTTCCTCAACTGAGTCAACACTTTGGCCAGTAGGCTATTTTGCTGCTGCTTACAATATATTTACCTTCAAAAAATTGAAGTCTAGGAGAAGAAATAAGATACATACAAAAATAACCATGATATAATATGTGACAGGACAACAAACAAGATAAATTTTCATTTTACATAGATATTATTTATCTAAAATTTATACATATTATATACCTTCATTATTGTATCTAAATATATGACAACCATTTGAAATGTACATGTAACCCAGATTTTAAGCTTGGATCATTTGTAAAAGATTCATCTCATTGATGGAGAAAATGATGACAACTTTATGTGATAGCATACAAAGAATATTGTGTAAGAATTTTGAAGAAGAGAGATATTCTAAATTCTTATTCAGAGAAAAGGGACATATGTCATTCCATATTCTCTTCTGGACCTCTGGGAGAAAGAGAAAAGACTTTTAAAAAGTGACAGACATGTAAAGTACTTCAGCATGGCCCAGATTTCCAGCCTGCCTCCCTAAACACTTAGAGAAATTTCTTCTTGGCTGAGATTAGGATTTCAGATTAAATCTCCCTCCCAATATTGCTAGTCTAGAAAAATATTTTTCTTTAGATTCAAACCATTTTTCTGGGTTACATCCCTTATAATCAATAGATACTCCAATTTTACATCTGCAGGCTTGTTTAATCATTTTAGTCGTGTCCAACTCTTTGTAGTCCCATTTGTGATTTTCTTGGCAAAGATACTGGAATGGTTTGTCATTTCCTTTTCCAGTTCTTTTTACAGATGAGAAAATTGGGTAAGTGACTTATCTAAGGTCAAATAGCTAGTAAATAACTAAAGCCAAATTTTAAATCAAATCTTCTAACTCTCAGCTTGACACTGTATATGCACTGCACTATGCAGCTCCTCTTCTTCAGGTTTGAGTCCTTACCTTACTTTATCTTAGAGGTAAGTGGTGCTACAGTGAATAGAGCACTGAGCCTACAGGTAGAAAGACCTGAGTTGAAATCTGGCTTCAGCCAGTTACTAATTGTAAGACTCTGGACAAGTCCCTTAAGCTTTGTCTTGCTTTCCCATCTGTAAAATGGGAATAGCCATAGCACCACCTCACAGGAATGTTATTAATGTCAAATAAGATCACATTTATAAAAATCACTTAGCATAGCCCTGACATAGAGCCCCTAGCTCTTCACAAATAATGCATGAAGAGTAAGTGAACCTATGTATCCAAGTTGATCACAAACGGCAACTGGAGAAATGATGCAGATTATAATATACCAGAAAATATGCAGAGTAAATAAGCTCTTCCACTATAAATGAGATAGTGCAGTGAGAGAAAGAGATAAGAGGGGAGGAGGGAGAGGGGATAGAGAGACAGAGACAAAGAGAGAGAGACAGAGAGACAGAGAGGCAGAGGGAGAGAGAAAAGGAGAGGGAAAGAGAGGGGGAGGGGGGAAAAAGGAGAGGGAGAGAGAAAAAGAGACAGAGACAGACAGAGAGAAAGACAGACAGACAGAAAGAGAGGGGGGGCAAGCTAGAAATTATGGAGATGTTGAGGATCTGGATTTACATGTCTATCATTTCCTACTCTATTCTTTCTCTAAAGTAGGTCTCAAAGAGAATCTGGAACTATATGTTGTAAATTTCTAAACATAAATAAAGAATGTCTCTCCTTTCCAAAACTCTCATGCCAACATTACTCCAGAATACAGATATGAAATGAGTCATGGTTCTGCTAATAAATGAATAGAGACTTACATAAATGCTCCAGGCTTGAATCCTGGGTTATACAAATTTCATACTATTCCCTGGTTATAGTTTCTGATACATTTTAAAAATCCACTTAAATCCACCTGATTCCTCCAAGCTAAGTGTGATAAGTGACAAATTATAATGCCTCTAAATAAAGGAAAATTATCATCTGATTGGTGTGGTCAATGAAAGTTTCATAAAAGAGGTAATATTTGGGTTAGACCTTGAATGGATGAGATACCTTCCATACACTTTCCTTTTCTTTCCTTCCTGATTTAAGTTCCTTCTCTCTTTATATAATTGCAATCAATAGTTAAAAAACAAAACAAAACAAAAAAAAACTTTCTTTGGTTAAGAGATGGGATAAGAGGATTACAGATTTAGAGGTGGAACAAACTTTAAAAGTCATTGAATGAAAAAACATTTTCATTTTACAAGTGAGAAAACTTAAGCCCAATGGGTTGAAATAACAAACTCCACTTAGATAAGTGGAAGAATTTTAAACATAAATATTAAGAATTTAAGTGCTTTGATTCCAAATTTAATACTTGCAATGGCCAAACAGTTGAATTTCATTGAAAGATTTGTCACATTGCCTGAAAGAGATCTTAGGTCAGAATAAGGCCTTTCTTGTTCAGAAAACTTCATAGAGATGAATCATGAATTAGTTAATCTTCCTTTGTTCACTTTAGCTTCTCTCATCTTCTGTATTTCTGTACTCAAGGACCTTAACTTTTACCATACCTTGGTAAATCACCAACCAATCACCATTTGGGACTATTTTGATTAATAAAAAGAGAAATCACCATATCTTCTTGAGTTTAGTGTCTTTCAAGTGGGATTAGCTATCTACTATTTTTAATCAGAGCATCTTCCTTTGGACACACACATACACACACACACACACACACAAAGATACTGCTTGCTCAAGAGTTCCAGTTAATTAAGATTTTTGCTGTATCAAAGGTCATACAACTTTGTGTTATTATCTTAGTGAATCATTTTTATGTGAAAAATAAACCACCAAAAATTCTAGACCACTTTCCTCTGTATACCATCCTTTTAAAATATTATTTTGCAACCAATGTCAGGACTTGGACATTGGTTTACTGAATCCAAATAGAAATTACAAAGCAACTTCTGCCTTGGGAGTGTCAGGCTGGAATGAAGTATTGTTCTTTCTGGATGGCATAGAATGGCATAATTATAAACTGGAAGAAAACAAGGAACAGTATTCTACTGAGCCCTCCAAGCTGCCACGTTTGCCAGCCTCTTCTAATTAAGGACTTGTTATAGAGACTCTAGTGGAGGACTCAGACAATGATTTCTAAGATAATGTAGCGTCTGGGACAAAAAGCAATCACTGCCAATTTATAGACTCAAAGACTTGAAGGGTTTTTTTAATTAATGAAAGGATAATTATTGTACATTTAATCACTGTTTACAGCTTCTTATAAGGAAGAATTTTTCTTCCTTTCCACAGGATTTTGAATAGCAAAAAAATATATCACTAAATCATTTGGAAAAAACAGATAAGGAGAAAATATTAGCAGTAAATATAGCAGATAATAATATGATATCTACAATCCAGTGTAAGAAACTTAATGGAATAATGATCAAAGGATATAAACAATTTATGAAGAAGGAAATATAGACTCACAATAATCATGTGAAAAGATGTTTATAGTCCCTAATAATCAAAGAAGTGCATATCAGTAGCCAATTGAAGATATTTCACTTTCTCCACTGTAATCTAAGTTTTAATTAGCCTGAACCCTGCAACTAGTTTGCCCTCACAAAGCAAATCTAGCATATAAAATCTTTCAAGCAGCTTCTCCACAAGTTGTTTTTTTCTTCATTTCCAATCTTACCAGTAGCATTCAAGCACACAGAAATGTCACGTGTGAATAATTATTTGGTTTTTATTTTATTTTTTTGCTTTTTGCTGAGGCAATTGGGGTTAAGTGACTTGCCCAGAGTCATACAACTAGGAAGTATTAAGTGTCTGAGACCACATTTGAACTCAGGTCCTCCTGACTTCAGGGTTGGTGCTCTATCCACTGTGCCACCTAGCTACCCAATTATTTGGTTTTTAAAACTTTGTCACATTCATACAGAGAAAACAGCTTAAAAACTTAAGACAATATTGTTTACAAAGAGCTGCTTTTTTTCACCCTATTCCTGAAAGAGGGAAGAGAGGAGGCACAATCTCTGTGTAATCTTGGGCAAGTAACTTAAACTTTCTGAGCCTCAATTTCTTTATCTGTCATTCGAATGAATTGGATTGGAAAACTTCCAAGGCCCTTCTAGTTGTAATCTAGGATGTTATGATGCCCTTGTGAGGGGTGACAATAATAAGCTTCTGGCAATAGCAAATATTCAAGAAGAGAGTCAGAGGTACTCAATCCACATGACTTACTTTATTGCTGTACCAATAAAACATCTTAGATATTGACTTTATAACTATTATGACAAGCTAAAACATGTGGAGCAGCTGAGCCCAGTGTTCTTAAAGCTACCATGCAACCATAAGAAATTTTTCACTTGAAATTTTGTTAACCTCAGCCATGAAACTTGGGCATTATTTTCTCCAAAACATTTTCTGCTGCTCTTCAGTGCCTTGAGAGATTTATCATTTTTTCCATTAAACCATTAATTGTCCCTTACCTTTCTACTTAGATTCATATAGTTCATATTTAGAGGGATCTTAGAAATCACCTATTCAAATTGCATTATTTTATATTTAAGAAATGGGTTCCAAAGGGTTTTAAGACCTATCTACAGGTTGTAAAGGATGCATAAGAAATAGAAATGTGTTCACATTTCCTTGATCCTTTAAAAGGTGTGAATGCATGAATGTAAGTATGTATGTACATATATATTAATGGAAGAAAACACAAAGTAAGCACAAGTATCAGTGCAAACTCTCAAACAAATTGGGAACTAATTTTCAAAAAATAGGGGAAATGGAAAAATAGATAATAGATGAGAAAATAAAATCTCAAAATTTTCTGCATAAAATAAACATATTCAAACATAGGTACATAACAGAATTTAAAAAAGAGAATTTGACAAAACCTAATATGTTTCAAATGACTTTAAAAGAAGAGAATACCATGATTTCAGATAATGAAATAAAAATTTGTAAAGAAGAGGGAGACATACTACAAAAAGTATATTATATTTAAAGGCACTATAAATAATGAAATATTTATCATAATGTTGAATTAATATTATTTAAATAGCATAACAATTTAATTCTTAAGAGAAATGTTAGATAAATTATAAAAATACATTGATATAAAGAAATTATTCTTTTCTTAGATGCGAATAAATGCAATCAAAAGATAAGCAAGAAATAAAATATATAATTTAACAAGTTATTGGACAAATAAATTTGACTAAGTTACTTCTGAATGGGAATATTAAGGCACATACATATTTCCCAGCATCCAACAGTGTTGACCACCCTCAAAATCATGTGCTAGAATATAAAAAAAATAAAGAAATGTAAAAAAAAAAAGTAGCCAAACAGGCATATCTGTAAATGTCATAACACAATAAAATAGCAATAAATAAAGGAGATATGAGCAAAAAATATAGGCATAACTAGAAACTAGGTGATGACGTACTAGACAATGAATGGGTCAAATCATATTAACAAGAAATAATGATCTTAAAGAAAATGATAATAATGAAACTTCCTATTAAAGGTTATGAACCTTGACTAGTACAGTTCTCAGAGGAAGTCGTATTTTAACAACATAGAAAAAGTTGAGCATAGGACAAGAAAATATTTTAAAGTGAGCAATTCCAGACCAAATACAAAAGAAGAAATTTTTAAAGCTGGGGGAGAAAATAGAAAAACTTCAAGGTAAAGACTATCAAAATGATAAAACAAAGAGCTGGGTTTTTTAAACACTGACAAATTTGATAAGTCATTAGCCATCTTGATCAAAAAAAAGAGAGAAGAAAATTGAGTTTCTAAAAAAAAGTTTAAATTAGCAAGATAAATTTATAGCAAATGAAGATTAAGTATACAGAATTACAAAAGGCAATTAATTGTATAGTAGCAAAACAGCATTTAAAGGAAATTGATCAATACTGATAAAAATATAAAATACCTAAACTAACAAAAAGAGAGCTTAAAACACTTTTAAAGAAATTGAAGGAAATAAATTAAATCAACCATAAATAAACTGTCAAAGGGGTGACAAATCTTAATAAGATGGATCTATCAAATACTATTCCAAATTTCTTTTAAGATAATTATTGCACTGATATACAAAAATGAGAATTACCAAATAGTCAAAAAGAAATGTAGGCCTATCTATGAAAAGAATTTAGATAAAATATTTTAAAGATACTGTAGCAATATGCAACAAATAATTTATTGTGATAAATTTTAGATTTATATCAGGCATACAATTTAACATTAAGAAAACAACAAGCATAATTAATTATACATATCACATAAATCTTTCTATGTGCCTTTGAAATCTATTTCTTCATTTCTTAACATTCCATTTCATTTCTATACTGCATCTTATAACCATTCCTCTATTGATGGTCATCTTTTTAATTTCCAGTTGTTGTTGGGTTTTATTTCTACAACAAAAAAAAAGAGCCACTATATTTCTGTAAATATAAGACCTTATCCTATTTTTTTAAATTTCTTTTGGATATAGTCTAAAAGTGGAACTGTCAGTTCAAAAAGTATGCACTATTTAGTAACTTTTTGTGAATGGTTTCAAATTGCTCTCCAGAATTATAGATAACAAAAGATGAGAAGAATCAGATTGGAGGAAGAAAGGCACATTTATGTCCTGTTGATAAAAATTGAGAAGTAATTCAACAATTCTGGATATTAGTTTGGAATTAGAAAAACAAGTGACAACACTCTCCAGACCCTTTTGACCCAGAAATCTATTGAACTCTCCAATAGATAACACTACTCCCTCCAAGTATATGAAAGACAGAAGCCAATATAAACCAAAATATTTATAACAAAAAAGAGGAAGTACTCGTATAAGATATTGTATAAATTGTCAGATATGGACAGATTTTAAGAGATTTTGTTTTTGTTTTTCTTTATCACAAAGGAGAAATTAATCTGGGTTTAAAGAAGGGCCAAATGATCATGATATAAAGATAATAAATAATTAAAAATGAATAAAAACTGTTTTTTAAATATAAGTGAATCCTTCCCATGCCACAATTTACATTTTAATAGAGCTATCTGGAAATAATATTTTAAAGGGTATAGTCTATGATTGGAAATTTCAGTCACTGTTAGAGTCCAATGATAAAAATTATTTGAGCAGGATCCCCTCAAAATCTCAGGTACATAGAATGGTCAGACTTATTGTTTTGAGAATGAATGAGTGCATTAAGGCTAATGTGTTTCATACTCAGCATCTGAGTTTTTAGTGTTTCAGTATACCACCTTTATCCTCATAACTCCTATGGGAAGCTTTTATTGATTCCTACCCAGTGGTGTTTTCTGCTTCTAGTTATCTTGCACTGAACTAACTTATGGACACAAATCAATAAAATGTAAGGTCTTTGAAAACTAGAACTATTGGGTTTTTGTTGGGTTTTTTTGGGGGGGTTGTTTGTTTGTTTGTTTGATGTTATTGTTGTTGTTGCTGCTGCTGTTTTAGTTTCAGGATTTTTTGGTCTTGTATTTGTGTTCCAGATTCCTCACATAGTGCCTTGTACAACTGTGCTTCATAAATGCTTACCGAATGAATGAAAAAAAAAATCACAATTTCCCATGATAGCAGGAGAAAAAAAAAAGTGTATTGGAGGGATTGAAGAATGTTATAAATAGGCTTGTTACAAATAGCCTTATTTTTAATGGACATGACTCTCTTCAACAATGAAATGCTTCGAACCAGTTCCAATTGTTCGATGAAGAGAGCCATATACACCCAGAGAGAGGGATGTGAAATGTGGACCACAACATAACATTTTCATGTTCTCTGTTGAGGTTTACTTGCATTGTATTTCCTTTATTGGATTATTCTTTCTTGTAAATATGATTTCTCCTGCACAAAAAATGATGCAATAACTATAACTATATATATATATTCGATTTCTTAAGTATTCTAACATAATTATCATGTAGTGGATATCCTTCCATCTAGGGGAGGGGTGGGGAGTAGGGGGAAAAATTTGTAACAGAAAGCTTTGTAAGGGTTAATGTTTAGGAATTAGCCATACATATGTTTTGCAAATAAAAAGTATTAATAAAAAAAGAAAGAAAATAGCCTTATTTTGTTTCCATTCTTTACTTGCAATTATCACAATAGTAAGCACAAAGAAACACAAAGGGGAGGAAAATTTGGGAAATAATGTAAATGAACATATCTAGAACAGAAACAGATAGTGAGGCTCCAGATGAAGGTAAGGATAAAAAAATGGTCCTGTATTTGATTAATTATCAACTATATATCAATGTAGAGGCAACTGGATGCCTCTAAAGTTCTAGAAGAGTCAGGAAGATCTGAGTTCAAATCCAGGCTGTAATACTAGTTCTGAAACTTTGGACAAGTCATTTAACCTATTTGTCTTAATCCACTGGGAAATGGAAATAACAAACCACTCCAGCGTCTCTGTCAAAAAAAATCCCTTATTGATGTGGTATGGTTCACTGGGTCACAAAGAGTTGGACACAACTGAAAAACATGTGTCACTGGCAGATTTAAGCATATCTGAGTTCTATATGCCATGTTAAAGAATTAGCTGATCTGAATGATCGTGGCTTATTTATTTCATTCATTCCACCAATGCTTTATTAAACCTATACAATACATAGAGCACAGGTGCTAAGCCATGAGAGATCCCAGATTTAGAAAAGATTGGTCTCTGCTCCCCTACACCTTACATCATGGGAGAAGCAATCAATCAATTGTATTTAGATAACTATGATACCCAACAATACATAATAAGTGCATCAGAGAGACATAAAGTGAACTGCTGAGTAAGATCTGATAAGGAAGATGGTTGGAGTAACAGGATCAGAAAAGACTTAATAAAAGAGGTGGCATTTAAGCTTTCAAAAATGTCTAATACACCAATGCTTCAACACACTAGGAAATAAACATGGAGAGGAAATAGGGTACCTAAAGCACATAATTTATTATATATATGTGTATATATATATATATAGTGTCAATCAAACTGTACTAAACACTGGAGAAGAAAAGAAAGAGGGGAAAAAACCCACAGTTTCTACCCTCAAAGAACTTATTTTCTGATGGAGGAGACACTACGCAAACAACTATGTACATACCAGATATATAAAGTGATAAAAGTGTGAAAGATGAGTTGGGAGAGGTTTTAAAGGACAGTGAGAAAGACTTATTAGGTAGGCTAAAGCTGTAGTCCAAATAGATGATAATTAGGACATTATTAGAGTGGCAGCCCTGAGATGAAAGAGGTGGAGAGCCAAAAGGGAGAAGACTTGGAAACTGGATCTTCCAGGTGAAGCAACAAAGGTACTTTTAAAAAAAGCACTTTTTATTGGCATATCAGTTAATTTTACTAGAAAATAATAACCTTAAAAATCTTTCTGTCCATCATGAAGGATTGCTTGTTTGGGACCTTTTTGTTTGTTTGGTTGGTTGGTTGGTTTTTTTTGTCCTAAACAAAGATATTATTAGGGCCAACTACATGGTGAAGTGGATAGACATTGGTTTGGAATCAGGAGGACCTAAGTTCAAATTCGACCTCAGAGACTTGACAATTACTAACTTGTGACCTTAGGTTAAGTCACTTAATCCCAAATGAACAAAAAAAAAAAAAAACCCAAATAACCAATAATATTATCTATTGCAATTTGCTTATATATGTATGGAAATAGTCAGCTTTTTATTTGTTGGATCTTAGGAAACAGTGAGGCATTTCCTCTCTTTCCAAATATTAGAAATTGTTTTTTTAAAGTTCTAAGATTGACTCAATAAAAAGAAAAATGCCTTTTTCATTAAAAAAAATGATAAATTTCAATGAAAGAACTAAAAAACAAAAGCAACCCCCCCATAACAGCAACAATAACAACAAAACACCAAACACATTAAGTTGTGGAAATGGAGAGGGGTGTGGGAGAGGACAGTAGCTCTGGATATTTTTTTCCCCACTTTTTCCCCCCAAGGGCTGTAATTTGACTGCTCTCTTTGGCTTTGCTCCAGAGACAAATCCAAGTGCTTAATCTATGTCTCATCCTAACCCCATTGGGTCCCCACCCGCTCTTCCACCTTTTATGCCCCTGGGAAAAGTGACGGGGGGGGGGGGTAGGGGAGCGGGAGTTGCCTAGAGTGGCTGAAGGTAGAGCCCTGAACCAGGAGGGATCTCTGTCTCTGTAGGGGAGGGGCGAGCTGGGCTGGAGCAGCAACAGCAGCAGAGACTGGGACTGCAGGAGCTCGCGGAAGAGTGAGGAGGAGGAGAGGTCGAGAAGGACTAGGGGAGTGGAGGGGTGGCAAACGAAGCATAGTAACGACAGCAGTAGCCAAAGGAAGAGGAAGTTTGGAGTCCGAGCTGCTGGTGGAGCGGCTGCTGCCTGTTTGCTGCACTTTACAAAGATCCGGAGCAGCTTGCTGAGCGCAGTGGGGACCTGGTCACCTCCAGGCTGCCCGCTGCCCGCTGGGACGCCGCCTGAGGCTGGCTGGGGTAGGAGACTAGTGCTCAGCCCTCAGTCCACTCCCTGCCCGGGATACCTGCAAAAGCCTTGGCGGCGGCGGCCTTGGATGCCCATACTGGGGCATAGCCCCCAGTTACCAGTGGAGGCTGCCTGGCTCCGGTGAGTAGAAACGCTCAAGGGCTTTGTTTGGCCCACTGACTGCAACTTGGAAGAGGGCTACTCGTTCTTCTCTCTTGTAGCTCCTTCCCCCCCCCCCCGGGCCATGGGATATGCAGTGAAGAAAGGGGACCAGACCCAAACGCCAGCATCCTGGCTAAATTCCTCAAAATTTGCAAAAGGAAAAGTTGGGGATGGCTTCGGGACTTTTTTTCTATCCTACCCCTACTCATGCCCCCCCCCCCACTAGTCGTGGGACTAGTGTATCGGTCTTTCTGGGCAGGAGACAACTTCAATTGGCTTGGATTTTAAAAAAAAATGTATTGGGGGGGGGGGAATGGAAAAGCCATTCCACCTAAATAGATATCCAATGAAATAACGTGTCAACGACCAAACGAAATTACACTTGTAAAATGTATTGCAAATCTTAAAGCTTTATATAAACACTAGCGATTTTTACAAAGGGGGCTAGAATTTGGAGGGGGGGAAAGATTGGGAGGGGGGAAGGGTGAGCCTTCACTTTCAGAAACACCGCTCCCACCAGTCCTAGACCGAGTTAAAGAGAACAACCTTGACTCTAGTTTTGCGATCCCCACCCCCTTGTGCTGCCTGGGGCCACCTGGAGATTATTAGATGCCTAAACTCTAGAGTGCCCAGTACCTTAACTTTCAGTCACAGCGAGTGAAAGGGCTGCTGTCTACAAAGAGAAACATTATCTATTTGGATCTAGTTATACTGCGACAGCAACAGCAGGAACAACAAACAACCCCCTGTCTCTCTTCCTATTCTCCGAGCCCCTCACCCCAATCCCGCCCCCATCCACAAAATTCGGAGCCAGACTTCAGACGTCCTTCCCATCGCCTCCGGCATCTCTCTGACCACTAAAAGGCTGCCGGTGTTTGTGTGTAGAAGAGTGAAGTCTCTTTCTTTTATACCCCGGGGGTCTAAAGCGCCCGAGCTCTAATGTAGAAAATCCTAGGATTTGCCATAAAGGAGTATTCTTGATTGCATGAGATTTATCGATGATAACATTGTTCAAAAGAATGACGTGTGTGGTTTTAAAAAGCTGAAATTATCCAGCACCTACCTCTCTTTGGAGGTAAAGCATCACACCTAGTTCACTTCAACTTTTTTCAACTTTTTGACTTTTGAGCGGGGTTGAGGAGGGATTCCATAACAATGCTTAGCCAGCTGCTTTAAAAGAAGGATTCGGAGCCAACCTTCCCTCTCTTTGTGTGCTCTAAAGAATTGGGCTCTTAAGCTACATCTGATCGTGATGATTTTTCACTTATGCTCAGAGGGGAAAAAAAGGTATTGCATTTCAAATCTAGTCCCTTAGCTGGGAGGCCAAACTTTTTTTTTTTTTTAAAATCCTGTATTGAAGTTTGCTTTGTGTAATGTTTATTTTGTGAAGAATACTAGGACTCTTTATACTACTACGAGTGGATTAGTCTTAGTACATTTTTAAGACTGGATCCCGTAAAAAGGAATTTGATTTTGAGAGGTCAGTGATCAGTGACATCCATATTAATGTCAATCAGTCAGTCAATAAACGGTTAAGTGTTTACTATTCCCCGGGCCTGGTGCTAAACTCTGGGGTTCCAAAGAAAAGCAAAAAACGGTCCCTGGCCTGGAAGAGTTCACAGTCTAATGAGAGATGAAGAGAAAGTTCTGGGTTTGTTTTGGTTTTTCTTACTAAGGAAATGGGATGTTATGTTTCTAGATTTTGAGAATTAGTAATAAAAAAAAAAAAAAAAAAAAAAAAAAAAAAAACCCTCTGGAATTAAAGGACCTTGTTTTAGATACTATCTCTAATGCTTACTACATTCCTGACCTCGAAAAAGTCTTGAAGCTCTCTGGGCCTCGATTTCCTCCAAAGTCCCTTCTAGCTCTTGACCTTCGAACACTTGGTTCTTGCTTCTTCATCGTAATCCCCCCACATCTGGAATATAATCTCTTCACCTTCTACTTCAGGCATCTCTATTTTCTTCCAAAGCATAGTTCAGACGCTGTTTTCCTACACGAGACCTTTCCTGACTTTCTTCATACACTTCCTACAACTGCTGGCCCAATAATTAATAATTTTGAATCCTTCTTGCATTAGGATCATAGTTCCTAATAGCTGAGAAATACCCTGTCCACCAGTCTTCATTTTACAGAGGAGAAACTGAGGTCTTGGGACATTAAATGATTGGCTCAGATAGCAAAGGTAGTAGGCATCCCTGTGGCACAGTGAATCAAGCTCTAAGCCTAGAATCAGAAACTTGTTGTTTAGTCATTTCAGTCCTGCCTCTCTTTCTGTGACTCTATTTGAGATATTTCATGGCATTGTTACTGGAGTGACTTGTCATTTCCTTCTCTGGCTCATTTTACACTTATTTGAGGAGAACTGGGTTAAGTGACTTGCCAAGGATTACATAGTTAATAAGTGTCAGAGGTCACATTTGAGCTCAAGAAGGAATCAGCCTCAGCATTCTCTCTACACCCCACTGCTGGTTTGACCTGAGTTCAAATCCAGCCTGAGACATTTACTAGCTGTGTAACCCTGGGCAAGTCACAACTCTATTTGCCTCAGTTTCCTAATCTTTAAAATAAACTAGAGAAGGAAGAGGCAAACCACTCCAGTCTCCTTGCCAAGAAAATCCTAAATGTCACAAAAAGTCAGACTCAAGTGAACAATAACAATAATAATTATACAAGTAGTAACCTTTTAAGTTGGGTTTTGAACCCAAGTTTTCACTTTAAAGCATGTGCTCATCCCCTTGTACTATATAACATATAGGTGTATATTACATATGTATATTATTTGCCTTTATGTTACTATTATATCACTCAAAATGCAGAGGAATGTAGACTCCTTGAGGATGGGATATACATGTGTATGTTATGTATGTGTATACACACACACACACATATATATACACACATATCTCCAGTGCCTACTTTAGTGCCTTTTTTTCTTATAGAAAATATTTAATAAATGTTTGTTGAACTAAATCTAGTCCAACCTGTTTTTATCTTACAAATGGAGAAAAAAAAGATGGAGGCCCAGAATGATTTTTTTTAACATTATAGAAAAAAAATCTCTATAACTTAAATTGGCAAAATATTAGAAAATTTGCTGTTATCTTGACTTTTAAGTTTTTATAGTTTAAAAAGATTTAAAATCATGACTAAGTCCATCATGCCTGGGAAAGACAATGGTATTTATTTTGTCTCTTGTTCTTAGCATGGATCTTAGGTAAAAAGACAATATTTTCATAAGTTGCCTTGTTTTTTTTCTGAGGCAATTGGGGTTAAGTGGCTTGCCCAGGGTCACACAGCTAGGAAGTGTTAAGTGTTTGAGACCACATTTGAACTCAGGTCCTCCTGACTTCAGGACTGGTGCTCTATCCATTGCACCATCTAGCTGCCCCTCATAGGTTGCTCTTAAAAGTCCTTTTAAACTCAAATTTATCTTCTTGTCCTATTTCTAATGTCACTTCAGTGCTCCATTAGCTGCCCAGTGCCCATGTGACCTGAAAACCAAATCACTGAATGTCTCAGGGCCTGTGGAAGATCTGAGTTCAAATTTCCTGGACTGAGACACTTACAATCTATGTGATCCTAAGTCCACCCACATCACTGCTTTCCTCCCTCCCCAACAGGTCACATAATAAAGATAATCATTGTACTTTTGTCTTCCCCAGATTATCCACATAGAGCCCCATAGTATAACTCCTGTTTTGTTGAAATAAGCAAAAAAAAAGTTATTAAGTACTTACTTGTTTAATGTGATAAATGTATGTCATCAGGATAATTCATATCTTAAATCCTACTTCTCCATAGCCACCCTCCTCCCTACAATGAATTACATGGATAATGACCTCACCACTTCAGTTTTACTACTTGTGTAATAGGTTGACATTGTAATTCAAATAATTTAACTAACTGTAATGCTCCACCAGGATAGTGTGAAGTAGAAACATCATAGAAAAATCTTTTGGTTATTTTTTGGGGGCTGAAAGGAAGTGACTGCACTAGGAAGAACAACTACATTAATTAGGAGGAAACAAGAATGTTCTTTCTCACTTTACATACACACAGACACACACACACACACACACACACCCCAAATGGTTTTCAGAGCTTGAGACTTATTGGTACAAAATGCCTGCTGCTCAAACATTTTAAAAAATATTTTTACAAAATCATAATCTCATAAACTCATGCTAAATCAAACCTGACTTTTAGCAATTCTTGGAAGTACAAGCACAAAATATACTTAGACACAATACACACATACATATGCATGCATATGTATATATAACATGTATAAGAAATCATGTGTATATACATATTACATTTATAAATACACATGTTTATGGTCATATGCAAAAAATCTACAAGGAGGAAAGAAAACAGCATTTATTAAGTGCCTACTGTGTGCCAGGCTTTGTGCAAAGCACTTTACAAATATTACTTAATTTCACATACGCATACACATATTTGACTTGTTTTTAAATTTTCCTTTAATTTTAAATGATCCTTCACCCATTTCCATATAGATGATTAGGATCTTAAAAAGAGAAAGGACATTGGAAATTCCCTTATTCAGTATCATCCTTCTTTTCAGCTTACAGATAAGGAAATTGAGCCCTGAAAAGGCTGGGACCTAATGATTCACAATTGCTTTAGTGACAGAGCCAAAACTAGAACTCATTTCCCTTGCTTTTTAATAAATAAGAAATTTGAAGAGACATAATACACTGGGACCTCTCAGTCCAGTGTTTTTTTTCCCAGTTTGGTGATGGCTTTTCTTGCAACTAAAATGTTAACGAAGTAGACTTGCTAATTTCTACATGGTGAAGATAGACAGTTTCATGTGCAATTTACTTTTCTTCAATTTTTAATTTTACTTTAATTTTCTCTTTTTTATTATCTTTATTTTCTTATTATTTCATTTATTTTTATTTTAGTTTTAATTTCATGAGAGAAAAATCAATTGAAAAGAAATACACTTTCTATACATAAAATCATTTTTATGAGAAATTAAAATTTTAATTCCTTTTCAATTTGAAAAAAATTATAACATCTCTAATGAAGCATCTAAGTAAGTGGTACAATGAGTAGGTAAAGTGCTAGGTTTGAAGTCAGGAAGATGTCTGAGATACAGATTCTGTGACCTCAGACCTCAGACAAGTCATGTCTTAATCTCAGTTTCTTCATTTGTAAAATGTAGTAATAATATTATACCATAGAATTTTATGGGGGTTAAATGAGATAATATATAAAATATGCTTTGAAAATGTTAAAGAACTATGTAAAATTAGTTATTATTATTATAATGAATATAGATTTCTTAATGTATTTAAAGCTTTTCTTCTTTGGACCAACAATTCAAAATCAAGGCATTTACTGGTTAAAAACTAGAAAAACAACAAAAGATAATTGTGTATTGTAGACAACCATAATGTTGTTTTGTTGGCACTTTGTTAAAGAATGAAAACTTGAATTGAAAATCATTCATGCATTCAGAGCTAGGAGTGTTGGCTCAACCACTTGACTGTGAATCCATTTCCACTTAGGAACTGAATAATCATCCACACACTAATTAAATAAAGAATCAACATACATCATTGAAAACCTCTGGTAAATATGCCTAGCTGGGGAGGGGGTCAAGATTTATCTTGCAAAACTGGCTGCATGGAGACTAGATGGTTCAAATGAGTTCCTCATTAACCTGGACCTGTCCACAGATAATCAAGAACTGATTGTTCATCTAAACTCGTTTTCATGGTTTTGGAGCCAAATGCATTTTTGATCTGTACACAGAGATCTTAGCTGAATGCATCCTGAATCAGGGTTTTCCAAGTATAGTTTTAACTACTTTTTCTGGCAAATGGTGAGCTGCTGCTAAACAACTAGAATTCATCGGATGCTATGTGTCTTCATAATTCTTATTTATTAAATTTTTGAGAAAAAATGCACATCAATATTTACATTTATATTTTCTCTCCCTACCTCCTTCTCTACTCCTCTATAACAACAACAAAAACAGGCATTCTAGATGGTGAAGGACCTGAATTCAAATGTAACTTCACACACTTAGTGGCTGTGTGAACCTGGGGAAGTTACTTAACCTCCATTTGCCTCAGTTCCTCATCTGTAAAATGGGGACACACTAGAGCAGGAAATGGCAAACCACTCCAGTATCTTTGCCAAGAAAACAATAGTCAGACACAAATGAACAATCACAATGACATCATCCCTCTTACTCCCTGGAGAGAACATTAAATTGGTACCAAGCCAGCATAATGAGTCTCTAGAAAGATGGAGGGATCATTAGGGGTGGGAGTGGGAAGAAGATAGAAGGACAAAAGAAGATGATTTAGAGATTCACTGTTAATATCTTCATAAGGGAAGCATTTTGATCTCATCTTACTTGTCCCCAGATTTAGGAAGATTGGGATTGTATTGCTTTTGTCCAAACACCTCTTCATTTCTTAGCCAGCAAAAAGTTAAGTATATTCTGAATCATCTTTAAAATACATTTTATAAAGACTGAAGGGCCTGGACCATCTGAATTGTGCTGAACTATAGGAATAGGCAGCTAAGTGACATAGTGAATAGAATGCTGGGAGTCAAGAAGAGCTGAGTTCAAATGTGGCTTCAGATACTTATGAAGTGTTTGGGAAAATTACTTTACCCTTTTTGCATTAGTTTCTTAATCTGAAAAATGATCTGAAAATAAAATGGCAAATCACTCCAGTACTCCTGCCAAGAAAACTCCAAAAAGGGTCACAGAGTCAGACATGACTGAAAAATGACTGAATAGCAAGAAATCGGAATAAGTAATATTTAAAAAATTGAAGGAATCATCAAGCCAAAACAAAAGATCTTGTCATTTTAACCGATGTCTAAAATTTTTTTCTTAAATCTTTGATATAGCAAATAGTACCTTGGGATAATGGAGCTTCTGAACTGAAAGGGGCCATTACAAGTCATCTGGTCAAGCTCCCTCATCTTATAAATGAGAAAACTAAAATCCATTTGGAGAAAGTGATTTGCTCAGGGTCAGAAGGATAATAGTTTCTAGTAATTACATATTTTCCTATTAATAATTCATTCGTTCTATTATTCTACAGTGGGGTATGAGTGAAAATTACTTCCAAGAAACTTCTGGTGTACTTATTTAACTATCGTTAATAAATTTGGTCATTAGCCAAAAAAATGCTTTTGGAGTGGAGGGAAACTTAAAATGCTAAGTTTTTTCAGTTTAATGGTCTCTCATAACTAGAAGAATCTTAATGGTGGCAGAGAAGGGGTAGGAGGAAGAGAGGGAGCAGGAAACTGCTTTTACCATGGTGCTACCTATAAACTATAGAAACCTGTTGAATTTGTAGTTGTGGTCAGACTCCTTTATATGTAGGACTCCCAAAATTATGGTGCCTTTTACAATTCTTCCTAAACTAGATAATTTCTTTTATTTTTAAAAAATTTTATTTATTAGTTTTTGACATTTACTTTTATGAAATTTTTGTTTCCATTTTCTCCTTTCTTCCCCTCACTCCTTAAAACAGCAATCAATCTGATATAGATTATATATGTACAATTATATTAAACATATTGCCACATCAATCAGGTTGTGAAAGAACAATCAGAGCAAAAGGGGAAAATCATGAAAAAACGAAAAAAAACAGCAACAAAAAAGTGAAAACAGTATGCTTTCATCTGTATTCAGACTCCACAGTTCTCTGGATAGGAACAGAACTTTCTATTAGGAATCTTTTTAAGATTAAACTAGACTCTTTCTATACCTGAGTGACATACTGAATAAAGTGTTAGTTTTAGAATTGGGGTAGATCTGTATTCAAATTTGATCTATATTTAAATTTGCCCTCAGGTGCTTTTACTAACTGTGTGATTCTGTCAATTTAATCATCCTTTGTCAGCCTGAGTTTCCTGATTTCCAAAACAGAAAATAACAGCACCTACTTCCAAGTTTGCTGTGAGGATCAAATAAAAATTTATTTGAAGTCCTTTGCAAACCAGAGTACTACGTAAATAACAGTTGCTCTAATAACAATAATTATTATAGTGTAAATAGTAATAACAGTAATAATCATTTTTCATTTCCATTATAAAAAGTCTTAGAAGTGTTACTGTGTTAGTAAGTTCTAATAAAAGTTAGTTTGTTCTTAAAAGGATTAAAATCTCATTTTAGTGCTTTATTCTTGTCTATTGCCAAATCTTGGTTGAGACCTACAGTGAAAATTCCATTATTCTTTGCCTGCTTGCACAGTGCTGCAGTGTAGAAAATAGAATGGCAGAGGATGGAGAAAGAATGAGCCACTTGGGTATTTAGTCATACTAACATAAGCAAAGGTTGAAAGTGGAATTGCTTGCTCTGCAACTAGAAAATATTGTTGCAAAATGGCATCGAAGAAGAATGTTTGCTATGATGATGGAGCTTAAGGATCGATCACTGTGGAAGAGTCTCTTCCTTATCCAATCTATTTGGGCTCTGCCAGTCAATTATGTGTACCTGTAATTATAGCGCCTTTTTCTAAGATTCAATCAGCATGGAATAGTAGAAAGAATGCTAATGGACCTGTGTTCAAATTTTACCTTTGATACTTCCTGCCTATGTGACATTGGGCAAATCACTGAACTTACCTAATCCTCAAGCCCTTCACCTATAGAATGAGGTGAATGGCGTCTGAAATCCCCTTCCAGTTCTATGCTTGTGATGTGGTAGTGAAAACTTTATTCTTTTCCTTTTCTTATGTACCATCTATTTCTGAATGAGTATTGCGTTGTTGTCACCAAAAATGTTACAAAGCTGGTTATGGGATTACATTTGTATCTTCAAATAGCTATGGCCTTTAATTGATAGTTGTCTACAGTGAAAATAAGTCAAGTTCCTCCCCAATGTAATTGTGATTTATCTTTCTACATTTAATTTTCATCAACTCCCTGTTCCCTGATCTGTTCCAATGGCTTTCCCTTGTATAAGGGCTTCTCTTCCATTGTCTTTCATTTGTGCCATTCTCCCTATTTGCCAAGGTCCTTCCTACTCATCCACCAAGGTCTTCACAGGTCAAACAGAAAGCCTTTCATGATTACCCCAGCTAGAAAAGATCTCTGTTTCTGCTTATAAAGCATTTTCCCCTCTGCTATTTATGTAAATACTGACCATTTACTACATGTATATTTGTATGTATATCTACCATCTAATAGGAGAGAAAAGGGTCCTTTGGGGGAGGGAAGCATGTTGTATAGGTCTTTTATTCTCTCCTTCCTCTGCCCCATCCCAATGTAAAAAGTTCCTTGCATGCAGTAGATACTAGATAAATGAATGATTCACTATAATATAGACATAATAGTTTCTAGTGTGTGACTGAGCAAGTCCATTATCCTCTGTCAACCTCAGTTTCCTGATCTTCAAGAGGTGAGGACCCAAATGCATTTGTTTAGAGCATAGTCATGGTAAGTTTCCACATTAAATTTTCTCTCTCTGCTTCTTAATACTCAGTGTCTGACATGAAATGTGCCACAGACACTAAAAAGAGTCACAAGGATCATAAATGATAAAGGATGCTCAAAAGAATCCTGATCTTAGGATTTAAATCTTACCTCCAACATGATTTCTACCTTTTTGATTGTGAGCAAATCATTGAAATTCTCTTAACCTCAGTTTCCTTATTAGGAAAATAGAGATAATATAATTCATTCTCCTTCCTATCAAGATATCCCTTGAAGTTTTATATGTTTATTATTATTCCAATGATCATTGGTGATGATGGTGGTGGTGGAGGAGGAAGAGGAGGGAAATGTTCATTCTAGATCTTGAGGATTTGGTCTTCTTGACCTTCTCTAAAGAACAAAGTTGAAGTGCTATTCTGATAAAGTAATTCCTTTTTAGCAGCTCTCTACAGATGTATGAATACTAAATATATTTAAATGGCTTCCAAAGGGCAATAAAAGACTTTAAAGTAGCATGAGCTTCAATTTACTCTTTTTATCCTTCTCTGTCCCAAGGGGTTAATCCTACTGCTAACTAAATATGTCCTTTCTGACAATAAAATGGAAGGGGCTTCATTCTAATCCAGCATTTCCCCCCTCTTCTGGCAAGTTGCCAAAAATTGCAGGGCTTTCAACAATATTCTCTTCCTATCTATCCTCCCTCATTTTTCTTGTCTTATTGAGTAAAATGTCCCTAGATCCTTTTTTTTCCCAGACAGTCTTCTAAATTCTTGATTCTGTCAAAATGTGCATGTGTTAAGTTTTAAGCAGCTGCTGTCCACCCCTATTGTTCCCTGTTTCCTCCCTTAACTTCTCAGGATCTGGCTGCCCTAATGGAAGACCTTGGCAGTAGCTGGCTTTGCTTAATAGTAACAGAATGTGTTTATTTGTTCATGTGTTTGTAGCAATTATAAAACTTAATTTTAATTTGTGACTAAAAAGTTTGAAGCCCCTAACATAAACAATCTTTGGATCATGACCTTCCTCCTTACCCCTTTATTCTCTCAATATCTCTTCTTTTCTGGCATTTTCCCTTTTCTTCAGTCCCATACCTGTTATTCATTGAAGCCTAAGCAAAGACCCTTGTCTGCTTTCCACTCAGACCTACAAAGTGCTGAAAGTTTCCTCCCACTCTAACAATGTACAAAGTTCAGTAGGTTTTTTTGTGTGATTTTTTTTCCTCCTCTTCCTACCTGGCATCTCCCTTTGCCTTATCTTAGGATGAAAGGCCCTGGTGTTTTCTTAGAAATTCTTCAGGTGAACTCCAGATAGAAATGAATGGCAGTTCTCTGGGTAGAGCAGTGGAGAGCAATGAATATTGATAGGGATCTGGGGCTATACTAAATAAAAGTTTGCTAGCATTATTTGGTGGGGTCTCTATATTATGAATGGGAATCCAGGAAGCATGTAGAGGGAAAGTATACAAGGGAGCATAGTGAAGAAGTGAGGTCACAGAGAAAGGGGTGGAGGCTGATGGTATGCCACCATTACAACATTAGGGTTCTAGTGGTTTATGTGATTACAGACAGACCTCAAGTTCTAACATCTGGACTTCTCTTATGTACTGTTGCTAAAGGAAAAGCTATAATTTCTGATGTAAATCAACCTGAGCTTTCTCCCTTTTTTCTGAACATAAACTAAGTTTATGTGTCTGTATTTCATTTGGTAAGAATAGACATTTTAGAGAATAGATTTAATCTCTGCTCTTCAATGACTCATATTCAAATAGAAAATGGAATAAAACCTTTCCATGAAAACAATTTACACACCTTTTTGTTAAAAGAGAATTATAATTGACTCCTAAAATTATAAATAATTATATAACTTAATAAAACAAGTAAAAACTATAAAAGATAAATAGCTAAAGAAAATAACTCTCCCCTCCCCAAGAAAAACCCTCTAATTTAAAAGAGTGAAGATTAAATGTGATAAAATATTTTGAATGAATGGGAACAGAGACTTTAAAATTAATTTCCAGAGAAAAACCTCCTGCTGAAACAGGAAGGTCCCTTTACACATTGATGTTGTCATGGATTATTAAGAAATAATAAGGGTGGGGTTGTCAGAATGATACAGATGTAGTAACAAGACAGAAGGAAGCACAGCTTTTGTACTGACTGAGGAATCTTGGCATTAAACTGGGGAAGTGATTTTGAGTTTAAATTAATTATAAGACTTTGGAATACTCTCCTGTTGAGCCATGAGGGGAAAAAAAGTGTGGTGGTCTTGGCTTTTTTCCTTCTTGTTAGATGATAGCAGTTAAATGATTTATTTTTTTTCCTTTTAAAATTATGTAATCTTTATCTAGAGATTATATAATGTTTTTAAGATGATCCAGAATTCTGGGTGAGGTCTGCTCTTTAAATTAAACTGGCTATAAAGTACTGCTTAGCTATTTAATTGTTGAAGTATGTGATATAATGACTGGGTCCCAAAAATGGTCATTGTGATCCTTGTGGACTTGTCAACAGATTCAAAATGAAATCGAAATCCCAACTCCAGAAACTTTTAAGATTAGTGATGATTTCAAAGAATGGTTTAACAGGAAGTATCATATTCTCAATTTTTAGTGTTTTTTCTTCTACAATAATTTGGAAGAGAAAATTGTTTTGACATGATTTTGGAAATATTTTTAGAATAACAGTTGTAATGCCAATTCAATTTCATGTTTCAATCAACTATAAACTATAAACAGAGAATTTTGTTTTTATATATGTGGTCTTCTACTATATGAAGCCATTTTCTTATTTAATGTATAGAAATCCTCTGGGGGGGGAAGAGAAAGATTGAAAATGATTTCACATTCATTGGTTTAGTCCCTGGAGAGTGGCTGCTACTCCCTGGTCCTAGGTTATACTGTGGGTCTGCTCCCAAACTATAATTCATGAGCCTCCAATGGTGAGCTCCCTTTGAACAACCAACCATATATACATAATTAGCTCAAAATTTATTAAGTTGGGACAGTAAGAATATTAACTACAAAATATTTTCTCCATGAACCTGGTGTACACTCACTGACAATTGCATATAGCATCTGTGGGAAGAGCAATAACAAGGCATACATAGTAAAGACATGTGGCCAAGGCAACTCATATCCCCAATACTTCAGAGCCTCAATATCCTTTCTTTTTTCATAGAGTTCTCCCATTGTTTCCAAGTTCTGGCTTGGTTGTTCAGATAAGTTTCCAGAAAAGTTTCCAGAATCCTCGTTTCTCCACAATTTGCAATCCCATTACATATATTCAATCTGCTCTAGTTTTAATTCAGCAAATATGTATTAGGCACCAAGAATGTACAAGGTACTGTGCTAGGCACTTGCATTCTCTTGGAAGAAGAGAATACACATAAACATTAAATGCTTAAAATACTAATAACAAACATTCTAAAGTTTGAGTGTAGTTTTGGTTTGTAATACAAAGAGATGGCTTCCCTTGAAGATTTTTCTAAATGATATTCACAGATTAATGCACTCCAGTAAGTGAAGACATATTTTCAATAACAGCATTTTTTATGTTCAGTATTTGCATCCTAGTTTTTCCCATTCTACTTCCATTGGTTTTGAGTTTTTGATATAATTTCATTCTTCAAAATTATTTTGACTATATAGAATATAATGAACTTCAAATTCCTAAAGAAAAATAATAATCCTGGAGAAGAACTCTCCTAATAACATTTCTCCTCTCACCCAGTCCTGGGTTCTTAAAAGCTATACCAGCAGAGTACAAAGTCTGTCAAGTCTTAAGAAGCCTAAAGACTTCAGGTTTGTGCTCAGCAAGAGACTGAGTATGTTTTCCAAGAATAGAACTAGATATGTTTTTAAAAGGCTTATTATCAACAGAAAGTTAGATACCTGATAACTTTTTTTAACTTAAGAACTAATGAATGTCATATACTAAGATATAAATGGTTTATAATGTGCAGTAGTGGAAAGAGTACTCATATTGATGAAATTCTTAAATCTTTTGAAGAATTGAAAAGAGAATAATTTATTCTATATCTTATGTCATCTGGAAAATGAGAAAACTTGGAAGGCTATCTTTCTAAAGATGAGATCCATATGAGAATCATGAGCAAATGAGAATGGGAAATTGGATGAAGTGGATAATAAAAAAGATAACAGAAGGATTGGAAGAAGTTGGAAACTTACTGGTAAAATAGCATTTCATAGTTTAAAACCATAGTCTTTGATACTTATATGGAAATTTAGGGATTCTCTATTCTAATCCCCTCATTTAATAGATGATAAACTAAACTCAGAATATAAAAATGTATTATCCAAAATCAAATAACTAAGCCGTGACAAAGTTCAAGGTGTTCTGACTCTTAAACAAGAGCTAATTCTTGATCATTCTTGTCCAGTGAGATGGATACCTGCAGGTCGGGATGGGAGTACTTTGAGAACAGGCTGTAAAAAGAGGCAGTAACAGAAATACTATCATATGAGAGAGCCTTTGTCCCTTAGGTTACCTGCAAGGTAATTTCCTTCACTCAGCCTGCCCAGAGTTCTCATAGCTGAAGTTGTAATCAAGTTCCTGTGTGAAGAGAATTCACTTCCCCTGTTGCTGGTCCACCAGCACTTTGCCAGCATTTCTGTTTCTAGGATCCTATTATAATGCCGAGATTAAGCACTATATCTTATTTTTAAAAATCTTTTTATTTTAAAAATATATGCATAGATAGCTTTCAACATTCACCCTTGCAAAACCTTGTGTTACAGATTTTTTCTTCCTCCCTTCTCCTACCCCCTTCCTTAGATGGCAAGTAATCCAATATATGTTAAACATGTGCAATTCTTCTGTATGTTTTTCTACAATTATCATGCTGTACAAGAAAAAATCAGACCAAAAAGGGAAAAAATGAGAAAGAAAACAAAAAGCAAGCAAACAAGAACAAAAAAAGTGAAAATTCGGTGTTGTTATCTACATTCAGTCCCCACAGTTCTCTCTCTGGGAAACACTATATCTTATATCTGATTTTCTTAGATATACAGTTTTAGATGAACTTTGAGACATTAGTTTGACATAAGTATGGTACTGTATCTTAAGGAATGGTCTAGAGGATAAGGGGGAAAGAATTTATTAAGTACCTATATACCATACATCATGCTAAACACCTTAGAAATATTTAATCTGATCCTCAGGATAACCCTGGAAGAAAGATATTATTATGATCTCCATTTTACAATTGAAGAGATAGAGAAAGAGAGAAGTTAAGTAATTTCCCTGCCAGTCACATAGCTTATGTCTGAGGCCAGATTTGAACTCATCTTTCAGATAGAACTTATAATTAATTTATTAAATTATGAAATGTGGCAGGCATGCCCACTTATTTGGGTAATCATGAATAAAGACCATAATGGCAGTAGGAAATGAGATTGCAACATACTTTAATAAGGCACAGAGGGATAGAGGTAAACAGCACAGAAGATACTGAGACAAGCAGTAAAAAGGGATATAGAATGGGGAAGAGAAGGAAGCACAGATTAGAACTGGGACCACTCAGTAGCATGGACCCAATGGAGATGACAATACTATTTGTGTTCTGCCGGTCTTACTTACTGGATGTCTACATTTTATTTGAGATTAACATATCATAGAACCAAAAGTTCTGGAGAGCAAAGCCTAGATGGCTTCTCTTGATTTGGTACATATTACAGGATTGGTTAATATGTGATATGATTTGTGAATTATGGTCCTTTGATCTTTAGGACAATGTGTACGTCATTTCTGGGTTCCCATTTTTGATCTTACTTCCAACCTACTGCTATTTACACTGACTGTTTATAAACTTTTTTACTATACAAAGTAGAGTAGTAGTCCTGGAGACTAGACCAATTTTGACACATTGACTCCAGACAGCATACTATCCACCGAATCACCTAGTTGCCTTTTATAAGTCAGATCTTAATGAACTACAAGTATGGTTATCATGGATGGGGCACTAAATTTGGAGTCAAAAGGAATTCCATTCAGATACTGCCTCATGGACTAGCCTAGGGGAAAGTAACTTAATTTTTCTGTGGCTCAGTTTCCTTTTGTACAAAACAGGCATAAAGAAGGCCTTAAAGATCCCTAAATCTCTGATCCTGTGAATTCTGTTTCTTGAATAAGTTACTAAATCAAACTTGTATTTGTGGATGAAAAGCAATTCTTTGTTCTGATTTTATTTTTTGTCCCAGATCCATGATTCATTAGTGTGATTAACTCCTTTTAGTAATAAAAATCAGAAGCAATTTGTTTGTTTGGGGGCATTAAGAGGCTAAGCAACTTGACCAGAGTCAAGTAGCCAGTATAAAGCAGAAATGGACCTTAAATTCAGACTTAGACTCTGAGGCTTGCTTTCTGTTTGCTATACTTAGCTACCTCTTACGTGATCATTTTATAAATAGGAAAGAAAGAAGAAAGAAAGAAAGAAAGAAAGAAAGAAAGAAAGAAAGAAAGAAAGAAAGAAAGAAAG
>JAJPUD010000320.1:649085-694360 GCA_023553655.1 Myrmecobius fasciatus
AAGGAAGGAAGGAAGGAAGGAAGGAAGGAAGGAAGGAAGGAAGGAAGAAAGAAAGAACAAACCTTTAAAGAAAGTATTAAAGAGCTTTGTCTCTCAATTTTCAGAGGATGAAATTAAAACTATTTGTAGTCATATGAAAAGGTGCTCCAAATCACTATTGATCAGAGAAATGCAAATTAAGATAACCCTAAGGTACCACTACACACCTATCAGATTGGCTAAAATGACAGGAAAAGATAATGATGAATGTTGGAGGGGATGTGGGAAGACTGGGACACTGATGTATTGTTGGTGGAACTGTGAATGGATCCAGCCATTCTGGAGAGCAATTTGGAGCTATGCTCAAAAAGTTGTCAAACTATACATACCCTCTGACCCAGCAGCATTTCTATTGGGCTTATATTCCAAAGAAATCATAAAAGAAGGAAAGAATGTGTGCAAGAATGTTTGTGGCAGCCCTTTTCGTAGTGGCTAGAAACTGGAAACTGAATGGATACCCTTCAATTGGATAATGGCTGAACAAATTATGGTATATGAATATTATGGAATATTATTGCTCTGTAAGAAACGACCAGCAGGACAATTTCAGAGAGGCCTGGAGAGATTTGCATAAACTGATGCTGAGTGAAATGAGCAGAACCAGGAGATCATTATACACGGCAACAACAATACTATATGATGATCTATTCTGATGGACATGGCTCTCTTCAACAATGAAATGTTTCAAACTACTTCCAATTGTTCACTGAAGAAAGCTATATACACCCAGAGAGAGGGATGTGAAATGTGGACCACAACATAACATTTTCATGCTCTCGATTGATATTTGCTTGCATTGTGTTTCCTTTCTCTGATTTTTCTTTCTTGTAAATACAATTTTTCTTGCACAACAATGATAAGTGTGGAAATATGTATACATATATTCGATTTGTCAAGTATTTTAACATAATTAACATGTAGTGGACATCCTGCCATCTAGGGGAGGGGTGGGGACTGGGGGTAAAATTTGTAATGGAAAGCTTTGTAAAGATCAATGCTGAGGAACTACCCATACATATGTTATGCAAATAAAAATAAAATAATAAAATTAAATAAATAAATATTTTTTTTAAAAAAAAAGAGCTTTTTCTCTGAGGTGACTGCTCAAGGAGCAAATTTAGCTTAGTTTCCTTTATGGAGCAACTTATTAGAGCAGTAAATAGAGTACCTGGACTACAGTCAGGAGAATCCATCTTCAGACACTTAATAGCTATGTGGTCCTGGGCAAGTCACTTAATCCTGTTTGCTTCCATTTCCTCAGCAGTAAAAATGAGCAGGGAGAAGGAATGGTAAAACCCTCCAGTATCTTTGCCAAGAAGACCCTAAATGGAATCACAGCATCAGACACAATTGAAAAAGAACTAAACAGCTGAGTCTTCTATAGACCTGGATCTATGAAGAAAACATTAATACTAAAAATTAATGTGTTCTAGAATATTTGTTTTCAAATTCCTCTGGAATTGGAAGTCTAGTAACTACTTGATTTAAACATTTTATGAGCTCATAGTAAATGTAGTACTGTTCATCCCAGTGTCATGAATCCATTGCCTGCCTCTAGTTCAGTTTATATTAAATGAAACCAGCTTAGAAGTTCAACAGGGATTCTATTTATTCTGGCACAGAAACAAGCATCAGGCAAAGCTTCTAGGTCCAGTTAACTTGTAATGGTAAGAGATCTTTATAAAAGTCCCAGCCAGTTGAATTCATATTACACTATGCCATGAAGGAAATCAATTTTCTTTCAAGCATATAAGAAGTTTATATGTGCAGGAGGAATGATGGGAGAAGGTGGAGGGAGTTTATATATGAAACTGTTCATTCTATTTTTGTCCAGCCCCATTTTTTTAAAAACTAGTAATTGGAACACATTAGTCTAATGTTCAGTGCTAGATTGTGTCTGTCTGAATGGATGTATCTATTCCAAGTTATCAGAGAAATGTAAAAAAAAAAAGCATGGAAAAGCCCCCAAAATTTCATTAATTTTTGACTCTTCAGAGTCCCAATTTGTGGTCATTTGGAGTGTGTTTAGCATACCATTCTTCCAGGGTATAAAATGAACAGGGTAACTAAGACTATACAGAGAAGGTTGAAAATATTTGAGAACAAGCTGTTTTCAAGTACATCAGACAATTGTTATGTTAATTACACATTCACTTTATTAAGACAGATTCCTAAAGAACTTCTCCAAGTTGGAATGGATCCAATTTGTTAGCCTACTTTTCGTTATGAGACAGACTCAAAGGTAATAGGCATTTCTTATTATAGTCCAAAAATTTCCAGGCTCAAATAGTGAAGTTTTACTATATTCCAAAGTACACAAAATGTGGCCAGTGAAAGAGAAGGCTGATTGTGTGCTCTGGACAAAAGTGTGACATAGGGTGCAGAGGCTGTTTTCTCTTATACCCCCCCTTTTTTGAGGGGCTGTTGTTGCTTCTTGTTTGAGCTCCAGCCTGCCTGGCAGCTTCCATCCTTCCAACCTTTCCTTCTTCATTTCCTTCCCTTTACCCTCAAGGAAAATTTCCCTCATCTACATCCATTTCTCTAAGGGCATTGCTAAGTGATTGGATAGTTATTCCACTAAGTCTTTGATATCTTCATGAATTAATTTTTTTGTTTTTATTGACATGACATTTTCTTAAAACAACAACAACAACAACAACAAAGATCTTTAATTCCTTAATATGAAAAGAGAGACTGATAGTAGAAATTTCAGGTCAGTGGGGTCAGAAAAGGTTAAGTTGAACGAGGAAAGGGATGTTATAAAGTTTGTGATATGGAAGCCTTCTGTCACTTTTTATATCACATTTCATATTGACACCTAATCTACTTGGCGGTGTGATTCTTTATAACACCATTCTCCAAACTATTTTGATCATGGAATAACTCCGAGCTTAAAATTATGTTGATGGAATCTACAAATGATGGCCCAGAGAGCTTGGCAATATAGTATATCTTCAGGATAAAGAGGGATTGGGATCATTAAATTTGTTCTCATACTAAAAAAATTAATTTCACATAGCAGTGTTGTTAATAACAACAGTTGATATCTATATAATATTTTACTATACAAATATGTTCCCATTTGATCTTCAAGGCAACCCTGTGAGGGAGTTACTACCAGTGGGATTATCCCACATTTTACAAATGAGGAAAATGAGGATTAGAAAAAATAAAGGACTTGCCCATTGCCTCATATCAAGTGTCAAGGTTGAGATTCAGCCCCAGATTTCTGCTTTTATTTTTTAACATTTTTTCCATGAAAACATATTACCTCTGTATGTGATTCATGTGTAATTTCATATTTAAAACTTCAGAGGGGAAAAATACAACTATCTCTGAAATTTTCTCAAAGGATTCTTCATATTGCATGGAAAACCAAAGGTTTATAGAACCCAATTTGGGAAAGGGCATCCTGTGCTGTCCTCATATAAATGTCATCAACCTGTGGCCAGTGGTGGAACTTGAGAGGATTTAGAGTTGACATAACTGGGAATGGGAAGAAAATCAAGCATATCCTGAGGGAGAGCCTCCAATGTTTCTCTTCATTCCCATACCAGGGGCTCCCTAGGGAAAGCTTGGAACTCCAAAGGAGTTTTCCCTCCAACATGCCTGGGATATTTCTTGATTCCACAAGTCAGTTCTTGACCCTAGTCTCTCTCTACTTCAATTTATCCATAATACTGGCAAGTCAGACTTTCTAAAATACCTCTTTTATCAATTTATTTCACATTATCTACTACATTAAATTGAAACTCTTCTACCTAGTTTAAAGTCTATAATCTGGACCCACTCTTTTCTTCCGATCTTATCCTTGGCTTCCCTGTACTTAAATGATCCATGGTAGCCCCTAATTTTTCCCTCCTTTTGCCCTTCCTAGAAACATACCCAACCAACTCTCCAGATGTAACAGTACTTGGTACCTAATAGAAGAATTCCAAGAGATATTTGTTAGTAAAATGAGAGAATTTCTAAAAATCATCTCTGCTTTCCTTATAACAGTCTATCTTCTACTCATCCTAGAAGTCCCAAATCTCTTTTATTAATAATTATTCCAACTCAAGCTTATTTTCCCTTTTCTAAACTCTTATGTATATATGTTATATATACATACATGTATTTAACATATGGTATTATATTAATACATAATGAAATACATTATATATAATACATATGCATATATAATGAATTTCACTAAATATCTTCTAATTAAATGTAAAAATTACCATTCATTTTTAAAATTGATATCCAAATTGTCTTCCTCTCTCCTGCCCCTCTCCTACCTATTGAAAAGGCAAGCAATGTGATATCAATTATACAATTCCACCTTGTTTAATATAGTTTTCCAATTGTTGTCTGCCCTGTATACTTTTTATCTCTCCATTGTAACTCTGAGGGCCAGAGTAAATGTTTCATACTTTCCCCATATTGGGCACATAGCTGCTTAATAAAGTCTTTCCTCTGACCTTTCATTCTTCTTATACCTTATTCCCTGACACACATGTACACTTTGATCTAGTTACATTGGATTCCACCAATGAGATACTCTTTCTCTTGGCTTCAGACATTCTCTCCTGCCGTCTTTCATACTTGGAATGTTTGTCCTCTTCCTTTTTGACTACTGACCTCCTTGGTTCCCTTTAAGTCTCATCTAAATTCCCACTTTCCAGGGAAGCCTTCTCTAACCTCTCTTAATTCCAGTGCCATCACTCTATTAATCATCTGTTTATTTTCTATATAACTTGCTTTGTATATATTTGTTTGCATATTGTCTCCCCCCCTTCCTTGGATTATAAATTCCTTGAGGACAGGGACTATCTTTTGCCTCTTTTTATATCCCCAACATTTAACAATGCCAACGCACAGTAGGCACCTTGATTGACCAATTGATTGAATTGTAGAGTGTTAGAGTAGGAAGGTGCCTTAGTAATTACCAAAATTAAGGGGTCTTAACTTTTTGTGTATAGACCCCTTTGATAGTCTAGTGAAATTTCTCAGAATCATGTCTTTAAATTGTATCGATAAAATTCCTAGTTGTTAAGATACCAATGAAGAAAACCAACTTTATTAAAATACTAGTAAAATATTTAAAGTTCTAAATTGACAAACATCTTGAAATCTATCTATGGACCACTTCATGGATCTTAGGATAAGAATCCCTGATATAAGGGTATGATAATCCCATCACTTTACAGATAATCAAATTGAGGAGAAAAGAAGTTCAAAGTGATTTGTGTTTTCTTTAAAGCTAGAACTACATTTAGGTCCCAATTTGTACAAATAATTAATACCTTGGAATGGTCACATTATTCAAATTTACACTGCATATTTCCATTAGGCTGGAACCAATGAATATATTCTATATAATTATAGCTTCAAATAGTATGAATTGAAATGGATACAAGTATCTCATGAGATTTGCCCCAATTTAAACTTAGCTCTATGTCCAATTATGTCAACAGCACCTGGGCAAGTCCTACATATAATAAATGCTCTGTAGATTATGGCAAGCTCCAGATAAATGTAGTCAGCATTGTATTCTGAGAAGAGCTATTTTCAACCAAATGAAAGAGGATAGCTCTTTGGAAGAAGTGGTGGACAAGGAAAAAGAACTGATAAGGATGGTAATCACTTATGGTAACAATCAGGAAACACCTGAAAGTGAATGTAGGATCATTACCTCATTCTCTTTAATATCCTGTAAGAACTTGGACCCTTGACAAGGATGCTGACTAGTCACATGCTTTCTGTAGGGAATTTATTTGTGAGGTGATGGATTAAAGAAGAGGTAACATTTCTAAAGCACTATTAGGCTAAATATCTTAATAAATTATTTTCAATTTGCTTTTCTAAAGCTGGAATGGAAATTTAGGGAAGTGAATCAGGTATGAATATATAAAAAAGCTCAAGAAGATTTAGTAAAAAACAAAACAAAACAAACTCAAACTTAAATGCTGTTTTAAAAACTGAGGAAATTATGGAAACTAAGATGACTTCTTTTTAAGAAATTAGAAGTATACTCAGGTCTGACTTTTAAAATTACATCTGTAAATGTTATTTTCTCTTGTCCCCAGAGAATTGCAGGAAATCCTTTGCAAGAGGGTATCCTGAATTTGGTGGTCTTGTTGAATGTTATGCTCTTGGCAGAGATTATAGAACTTTTTATGCTTCACTGGATTTGAAGAAAGACAATCACTTTAATCAATCCTGTTTTCATGGTGATCCAGGAAAAAAACTAGAAGACTTTTTTAAAAAGCTGGGCTAAAGTAGTTGTCTTTTCATTCTGATTCCTGGCATGGATTGTAAAGGATTTGGTTTATATGAGAAATTTAAAATCAGACTCTATATGTATATAAACAAAATTTAAGAACTATCTTTATATCTCATGCAAAGGAAAGTTGGCCTGACAAATTGAATTCCATTTATATTTAAATTTTTTTTTAATTATATCTTATGCCAGTTTTTAAAACATTAGCATTTATAATTATAATTCCCATTTTATATTATATCTACCTTAGAAAGCCACTGCTTTAAAAGTAACCTGTTCTACCTTTAAACAACTTGTAGCAATGTTTTCCCATGTTGTTCATTATCAGCTTCATGTTCAGCTAACTAACTTAGGCATTTGAAAAAAGACAAACACCTCTGAATGGTAACAAAGACTTCTTGAACAATGAGTAAAGGGTCCAAGCTAGTATAACTGAGATGTGCAGTTGTATAGTGGAATAGTGAGGCCCCAATCTGGGCTTATAAATGCAAAGGATTTCCTGCAATTCTCTAGGACACTTGACAGACAAACCTATTACAGCTTATTGATGGAGTCCTTCAGTGAGCATTGTTTTGGTGAAGTGCCTGGGGTGTGGGAACATGTCTTAAGCTAGGGAAGACATCCAGACATTGGGATAGAGGAAAGAGTGAGGGAAAGAGGTAGAAGAAACAAGACCTGAAGGAAAATGGAAGGATGCTAGTCTGTCAACAGAAATGAAAAAGAATATTTGAAAGTTAAGAAATTAACTTCAAGGTCCCTTCCAGATCTTCCTCTATGATCTTAACTTTCAAATAATTAATTTCTTGAGTCCAATACTCTTATTTTCCCTGTCTGTCTCTCCCAACCCAGTGTGTGTGTGTGTGTGTCTGTCTTTATCTGTCTCTCTTTCTTTCTGTGTCTGTCTTCACACACACACAAGGAAACTAAGGTCCAGTGATTTTTCCTGCTTTTAAGTGCCTGAAGCAGATTCTCAGTTCTTCTTTACCCTAAATCCACTATTTTCTACTACACCAACCAAGTTTCCATTTTTAGATAACTAGGAGAAAATGTTTAAGATATAGAACCAAAGTATTATATATAATATATTCATAAGTACATGCATGTATATCCACATATATGCACATATATTTAATTTATTTCCTTTATAATTCCATGCATTTAAAAACATAATCCTGAGAAAGGATCCATAGGTTTTATGAGAATGCCAAAAGATACACGGTAGCAAAAAAAATTAACTATGTTTTATAAAATGATTTAAGATTTTAAAATCACTTTACAAGTTATCTCATTTGTTCCCCACTACAGGCTTGTAAGGGAGTGATATTAGCATCTCCATTTTATAGATAAATTAATTGGGGTTATGAGAAGTTAAATGACAATGCTTTGCCCAGTATCACACAACTAGTAATATTTGAGGCAGCATTTGAATTCTGATCTTCCTGATCCCAATGCCAACCTTCTAGCAAATGAATCACCCATCTTAAGAACTCCTAAAGTAAAGGGAGGTTGGCTAAAATCATGATAATCTAGGAGGTTTTAATCCTAAAGAGACACAGAAAAGTACTGAGAATAGGGCCACATTCCCTCGAAACATGAGATAAATTCACTTTCTAAAAGGTAAAGAGAGCTTTTCCTCCCCCATAGCTCCCATTCCCTCTTACAAAGGGCCAGTGAGATAGAAATGGTTGTTGGAGTCCTGCTGAGGTCCTGTTGCCATGAGAGCCTTTGTGAGAAGAAAAAAATTTTAGAGCTTTTAGGGAACCTGAGGGCTCTGAAGAAGGGGAGAAAGGGAAGAAGCTGTGAAAAGCAGAAGCACTTAATGGGAAATGACAAGCAGGGCAGTCAACCAACCAGATACACATTGGTAGGTACCTCTTCTCTCTCTTAAAAAAAAAAAAAACAAAAAAAAAAAGATGTCCCCTTCCCTATTCTCTCTCTCTACCTTAAAAAAAAAAATACACTTGGTCTTTGAGTCTAAATTGCTACTAATTAGAACTTCATTTGCATTAGTGAGAAGTCTCTTTTCCAAATGTAACTACTTCTGGAATGGTTAAGAGGCTCTACAATTCAGTGGCTCATATCTAGCTGGGAATAATGAGGCAGTGGGAATTTCATTAGGAAGAATACTCTTGTGTTTGAGTGAGATAGGGTGCAGAATGTTAAGGGCATCAGGGGGAAGAGGAAAAGGGGCTACCAAAAATATGGTTTTCCATAGTTACATTATCCAAGAAAAGGTGAGAATGCTTTATTCCTTTGTATCTTCTTTTTCTATACTACCAGACTCCCAGAATTCCTGAAGTTCAGCTAGATTCAGGGATAAAGAAGGAATTAGAATAGCACCTAACCACCATTTATGACTTTGTTTCTATAAGGAAATGTGTCCAGATTTCACGCAACTGATTTATAGAATAACTTTTGGAAAATATCCTGAACATTGTTGATAAAATTGGGGATTGTTTTAATGCTGATATCTCTTTCCCCCACCCCTTCCCTCTTGTATGATTTTTTTTAATATTGAGAAATAGCTTTCTGGGGCACTTAGTTTTACCTAGCCATCTGTTCTTGTTTTTTTCATCTCTTCTTATCTAAATGCCTTACACATAGCTATTGCTGTTGTTATTATTGTTGCTCTCTCTCTCTCTCTCTCTCTCTCTCTTCTCTCTCTCTCTCTCTCTCTCTCTCTCTCTCTCTCTCTCTCTCTCTTCCCCCCTTCCCCCGAGTTAAGTGATTTGTCCAGAGTCACACAGTTAGTAAGTGTTAAGTGTCTGAGGCCATATTTGAACTCAGGTTCTCCTGAAACCCAGGGTCAGTGCTTCTATCTATTGTGCCATCTAGCTGTCCCTCAATTTGCATTTTTTATTATTGTTCATTTCTTTCCGGTTCTCCTTCTCTGTAATGATACCCTGTTCTTTTTGAGAAGATAGTAGCTGTAGTAGTAAAAAGAAAACTATTGGATTGTATGTAATACTTACTTCCAGACTGTTCACTAATCATCTGTATGGCTTTGGGAAAAATCAGTCTCTCTGAGGCATGCATTGCTTTTCTGTAAAATGGTTGTATTTTTTTTTCTGTAAAAATACAGCCATATATCCCCCTATACTACTTTAAGTTAAACAGAGTATTGGGAGCTGTGAGTTACATAGAAACAATGTTACAAGTGGGTGACTAACAAGAGAATTGTGTAGTTCTAAGTCTAGTTTGGTGATAACATATTAATGGTGTCAGTGTGAGGTTTCTTTATTAAAGATTTGTTTGGCTGTCTTCCCTTCTTCTCAAGGTTATGTGAGGTTCCAGTGAGAAAGCACTTTGTAAAAAGTGAATGTAAATACAAGGAAATTGGTATTTTATTATTTTATCTAAAAGTGAGAGTGTTTTGAAGGAGGAAACTATTTATAAATTGGCTTAAAAGTTTGCTCTTTAAAATATTATAAAAATGGTTTCTGAAAAATCCAAGGACAGGCAGGAAACTCTAGGAAGCAATGCCCCAACTTCCTGCTCACCTTTTTTGCAGGAAGGCTTGTGAACAGGGCCAAATCTTCACTGATCCTGTTTCTTTTTGCCTGGGACATGTTACCTCCCCACCCCCATTTCCTGACCAAGCAGATGCTTGCCTCAGCCATCTGCCAGAGTTGTGTACTCTCATCTTGCCACAGACCCATGTTCTATTTGTGGAAGTTGGGAGTGAGGAAGAGTTCTATGTAAACAAATTTCTCTTTAGAGAAATCCTGGAAATAATGTGGATACCCACAGCATTTTTATATTCTCTTAAGGATACTTTCCACATTCTAATTTCTATCAAGATTTGACTTCTCCTTTTCTGCTAGATTGTAAGCTTTTTGTGGACAGGATCAAGTCTTGCTAATCTTTTTATGTCCTCTACGATCTAACAGTAGAGTATTATATGGACTATTTGTGTCCAACCTGTGGTGGAGCTATCCAAACTTGTATTGGTTCAATCAGCTACAGTCAGACACACTGTACCTTGATGTCATTTTGGTCCTCTTCAAGAAAGAAGGACAACAATCAACCAACTCTGTAACAGGATATGTTGCTAATATGGGTATTTACTATGTGAAAAAAAACCACACCCTTTCTGCCAGACAGACCAAACTAGTGGCAGCATAATATGGACTAGTTCTTACTTTTAAAAAGTTTAAACAATGACTACCAGATCAGTTTCATATCTTCACCCAGATATCTAGGTGGCACAGCAGATAGAACCTGGAATTTGCAGTCTGGAAGATCTGAGTTTAACTTTGACCTTAGACATTTAACCAGCTGAGTAGCCTCTGTTTTAATTTCCTCCACCAAAGAATGAGGATAATGGTAAAAACCTGCCTCCTAAGGTTTTTGCAAGGATCAAAAAAGATATAATTTATAAAGTTCTTAGCAGAGTACCTATGGTTGCTATATGTATTTATTATCCTGATGTCTTGGCTGAATCTGTAGCCTCTGACTTATATTCATTAGTTGTAAAATAAATAAAATTCAGAACTTTGAGAGACTTCAGAGATCAACAAATTTATCCTCTGGCTTTATAGATGAGGTTCACTAAGACACTAAGAAGTTAAGATTACTTACGCAAGGAGTTGGTAAGTGTAAGACAAGGATTTCAAGCCCAAGTTGTTGGACCCCAGATTTCTAATATTCCATATTAACTTTTATAATTATTAATAAAAAATTATGGATGGAAGGAAGGAGAGGCAGAAATCATCATTTCTTATTTTATCTGAAGAACAAAATATATATGTGTTTGTGTATATGTTTTTGTGTATTAAGACCATGATTTCATTAGTATAGGTTGAGGAAACTTCCCTATCAGTGCCTGTCAGCCTCTTCCCAGCAACTTATAATTTCAGAGAACTACCTAAAAGTACATTGTCTATTCAAAGTTGAAAAAATTAAAATTTGCATATGTATTCACCAAGATTATCCCTACTATATGATGGGGCACTTTATTATGAGCATGTTTTCATATATATTTCTATATTATCTCCACTAAGATTGCTGTATTCCTTGAAGTCAGGGACTATTGTGTCTTTATTTTGTATGTTCCATATAGAACAGTGCTTGAAAAATGCTTGATGGGAACGAGGGAAAGAGTAAATTTGGAAGAGTTATCCCTTACCATAGAGAGGCATCACATAGAGTATAATTTGAATTTATTAATGGATTGACTTCTGAGTCATCCCCTTGCTTCCTTCTTGGTTCTGAGTCTCTCTCCCTCTGTGTGACTCTCTCTGTCTCTCACAAGCCTCTTCCACACTTCTGCTTGGTTATTTTTTAGTGCACAATCATCATTTGACATGGAAGTAGAAGGCTGAAAAAAGAAATTATGTTCATCACAGGGTTGCACAAGTGTTTTTACTTCTTAAAGGCAAGATTAACACCCCTGTTTTGATTGATAATTTCTAACATGAAACCCCCAGACTAATGGTCAGCAGGATTTAACTGTTTCTTTTGGAATGAAGATAATGCATCTTCCCTTTACAAATAAAATTTCTTTTGAATGGAATTGGTATTTCCTAGGCACTAGCATTTGATTTTTAAAAATAATATATTGATAACTGTGCTGTTTGTAAATATGAAAGTCTATTCATATAACTTTTTTAAAAAATTGTTTTAAAAAACTATTCCAACCTGAATTAGTTTTATGTCAACGTATGTATCTATGGGCTGGGCACAAGATTATAGTGTATAGTTAGTATAATTGAGGTTTTAATGATCAATTTGAAGCAGTCATTTTATCCTGAATATCTAAAACATTAGTTAATATTATCCAACATCTCTCTCTATGAGTACATATTCTTCTGATATATTTGATAGAAGCTTGAATGCCAAGAGCAAAAATAATATGAGAATATTTGAAGGGGTATGATTTGTACATTGCATGAAACCTGACAATTAAAAAATCTGTCTATAGCTTAGTTGGTAAATCCTAAGCTAAAGGAGACAGAGGCATCTTACATGGTAGACTGGATACAATATTTGATTCCAAATCAGGATTAGCTTAGTTTAAAGCCTATCTTAAATACTTACTTAACTACATAAAGTTGATCATGTCACTCAATCTCTATGTACCTCAGTTTCTTCATCTGTCATATGGATATAATAATAGTTTCCTTTGCAGTGTGGGAAAAGCAGTATGATCTTGTAGGCAGAACATCAGATTTGGATTTGGGAAGGCCGGGATCCAAATCCCTCCACCAATATTTAACTAGCTATATTTCTGGGAAAGCACTTACCCGTTCTGTTCCTCAGTTTTCTCATATATAAAATGAGAGAATTGCACCTGACAGGCCCTAATATTCCTTCCAGCTCTAAATCTATGATCTTGTGAATTGTCTATTATATACTATCTGCTGTATTAGGATACTTCTTGTAAAATAGGAAGGAAAGGTTTCATATGTGGGGCATCCCCTCACTATGAATTCAAAACTTTTATCCAAAATGCAAGAAAGTTTTTCTAATGTTTTGCTCTCCACTGACAATGGAATGGAGGCTGAACATGACTATCTAGGAGGTATGTTCCTAGCTCCCAGAAGATTACAGAAGAGCAGACACCCCCAAGGAGCATTTATTTTTACTGAGCCATGGGGCCCTTTAGAGAATTATTGTTCTACCTTGAAGCTTGATACCCCACCAATTCACTACTGAGAAAATAGGGGTATCTACAAACTTCCTTCTTATCCAGGAGGCTCTGTGGCCTCCTAATATTTCATTAAGGTAGCTCTAAAAAAATCTGCCACTTACTACTGCTTTTCCTTAGGGTAAAAATAAGAAATTAAGTGTTTAATGAGAACATACTAAGTACTGACCACCTAGTGAGAAAGATACAAAAAAGATGTGTCCTATCAAGCAAGATGCTATCAATAGCTATTGTTCCAGTCAATCAGATCAATTTATATTTCCTTTTGCATCCAATAGATATGTGTCCTTAGTTGGTGACTTTTCTGTAGGAAGTGAGTGAGCACATTTGATTATGCTACATCTGTTGTTTGTGTTAAGCATCCGGTGTAGCAGTGGCACATTCTTGAAGTATTTTGTCCCTCACTGACTTCCCCCCATCCCATTTACAAAAATAAATCGAAGCCATGCTTGGGGACATGTTCTAAGTCACACAGGTGCAATCGGTAAACAGGAAAACACAATCTGAGATGGGGAGTGCCTCATAAAATTTCCATCTTGAATAATAGCTCTACTTGAAAAGATGAGATTCTGTTTATGCTCATTATTTGCTCACATGAGTCATATCCTAGAGCACAAGTGAGTTTAGTGGTTATTGGGCATATGGCATTTTGTACCCAAATAAATAGCATTTATACAAGGAAAAATACTGGTAGAATGACTTCCTTGTGTATGTTTTGAGATGTGTTAGATCATTTCAATTTGCCAAAACACTTGTGATACAAGGACTCGCAATAATGAAATGTCAAATCTCTAAAAGAAAGCAGAACAAACACCCCAGCCTAATAAGACTAGGCACTGAATTTTCAGAATAAACTTTAAAACAGTTCTAACTAGAATTATAACAATAACTAGAAAAGTAATAGCATATCTATGATATTGAGATATGTATGTATACATGTAGATAGGTATATATATGTGTGCATATGGGCAAATAGGTGGCACAGTGAATAGAGTGCTGGACTTGGAGTCAGGAAAACTCATCTTCCTGATTCAAATCTTGCCTCAGGCACTTGCTAACTGTGTGACCTTGGGCAAATCACTTCAACCTGATTACCTCAGTTTCCACATCTGTAAAATGAGCTGGAGAAGAAAAGGCAGTATCTCTGCCAAGAAAACCCCAAAATGATGTTGTGAAGTCAGATAAGATTGAACAACAATAAAGCACTTATATACCACTTTTAGGTTTGCAAAGCTCCTTATAAACATCTACTTATTTTATCCTCACAAAAACCTGAGGAGGTAGATACTATTATTATCCCTTTTGCTTTTTTTACAGAAGAATAAAAAGAGTCAATGTGGCATAGTAATTGGAGATACAGCCTCAAAGGTAGGACAACCTGCATCCAGGTCCTACCTCTGATTCACACTGTCTGTGTGACTCTGGGTAAGTAAGTCACTTAACTTTTCAGTAACCCAGGAAGCTCTCAAAGATCATTCATTACAGAATAGGTGCTGATTGTGGATTGGTCCTTATGTAGGGGGAGAAGGGCATTGAGAAGAGGGGGGAAGAAGAAAAGTAATATTAATTCCAATTAATAGAATTTTAGTTCTTTGCAAGTCTTTTCTTTTTCATTTCGTTAATTTTTCATTCTATCTTTGTCTTCCCAATACCTAGGATAGTGCCTTAAGTATATTAAGTCCTAAGTAGCTTATAACTGGGTTGAGTAGAATTGCATGTATCCCATCTCCTCTTTTTATATGGAGACCTGTATGACCTTGGGCAAAATCATTTGGCAAGTTTCTGACCAAAGCAATACCGGGAAGTAGCTCTCCTGCTATCAGGTCTAGGTTCTTTCACATTTTATGATCCTACTTTTTACCAATGCCTTTGAAATGCATAGAAAGGTTCTCTTTTTTAATATAGTTAATGGCTGTGATGGTTTTTGTGGCCATAAATAGTCCTCTATTCTTGGGATTGGGCCACATAGTTATTCATATGATGGGATTTAGAGTCAGAAGCTGATCTCATCCACCTCCTTCAGATAAATACTCAATTTCTGAGTATGAGCCCATAAACCTCTTATATTTTTGATTTAGGAATAAACTTGGAATACTTTCTAATTTCTTCTAAAGTTTATTTGATTTTTTAGTATTTTGTTGCTTTAAAAATAATTTTATGTATATTTTTACCTAATATTTAAAATAGATTTTTGGGGGGTCACTATTACTAATCATGGTCTATTTGACTATTTTATCTCTTAGACATAATAAAAATACGTCTTCAACCCTTTTCATTGCTTTTCCCTCTCCTTTCCCTTGGGCAGCCTAAGTGATTCAGTAGACTAATGTAGTGTCATTCAGCCAGAATGTACTTGATGCCAACTTTTTTACCCTCAAGTTCAAGCATCACATTCCATCAAGGATGGGGGGAGAAACAGCAATTTCTCAGAAGGTTTTGTTGATTTCTGTATGATATCCACCCCCTCAACAATCAGTTAAAAGTGATAATTTCAAATGAATTTTGTGCTTGTGTCTCTACTGTTCATTTCTACCTATTGAATGTTGTTTTACTTGGTACTTTGCTTAGTGTTCTACATTAAAGATAAATCATCATTGAAGGAATCATTTTCTTTACCTTTACACCTCCACCTTCCCAAGAGTAATTTTCTTTGAACTAGATTTTAAAAACATATTAGATACAAATAAGCAGGGTATGAGAAGATCAGGAAAAAAAGCAATTTACATGATAACTTTATTATATATTTAAAAGGAATAGATAGTTGTACATAATAGATTTGCAGTTTCATGTGTAATCATCTTTTTTTATTATAATGTGTTATGGAAATGCTTGTTTTGTTCCATAAATAAAAATAAATGAGTAACAGAAAAGAAGAGAATTTGGCCAAAAAAATATGTTCAGAGGTACATCATCTTGTTCAGAGGTACATCATCTTGTTTCTCTTATTACTTTGACCTTTCCTTCTGGCTCTTGCCTTATGTAAGTGTCCTATCCACTGAATTAAGGGTTCTTAACCTATTTTGAGCTTGGACCCCTTCTCAGAATAATTTTTAAAGCATAAAATAAAATGCATAGGATTTAAAAAATACAATTATGTTAAAATGTGATTATCAAAATACTTTTTTAAAAACCAAGCTTATGTATGCCAGTACTTTAAGAACTCCTTGCAATAATAATGTTGTCTCTATCATTGGCTTTTCTCTCTTTTTTCATCCTTCAAAGCAATCTCATCCACTCCTTGGCTTCAATTTTCATATCTAGGTGGGTAACTCTCATCTGCACTTGAGTATTCATATAAGTATTTCTCTTTTTTCCACAATTTATTTTATTCTAAACTTAAGAAATAAGACATTTCCAGTTGCCTATGGAGCATTCCTATAGATATCTCATACTCAACATGTCCAAAATCAGTCATCTTTTTGTATCCTCTCTTAATGAGTTTGGTTTTTTTTCCCATTTATTCACTAGCCAAGTAGTAGAACAAGTCCCCTATCATTTCTTGACTAAACTTTGAGTCCAGAATTTCTTAAACATGCTTTATAAGCATCTGTTCAAGCACACTTCACATAGTGAGGCTCTTTATTTAAAAAAAAAATCCATAGCTTTTTCTAAGTAAAGTTTTAGAGGAATTGTTAGTTTGTTTTAAATGAACATGCCAAAAATAATTGTAACATGTTTTGTAATAATAAATTGAATGTATTCCTTATAACAAAGACAGTGAGTTGGGACAGAAAATAGAAGCATTGTTTGGGTGTTTTCTTTTTTTTTCCTTTCTTCTTTTTCTATACTCTTCACTTAAAAATCAGTTTAGGGAAATTATTGTAGTGGAAACAAACTGATAGATGCTATGATGTTCTTAGCATCATATCCTCATTGGTCTCATTCCTGATATGCTCTGGTCAAATATCCTCTGCCTAAGAAAAAAATCTGTCACAAAGAATTCTGGTTTTGATGGACAAATATAAAAGGGTAATCTTGGCCATATTTACCACCAAATCTCTACCCTCTCCAGAATATGACAATTTCCCCAATTTATATTCTGATTGAATTTATGATTTTGTATATTTAGAATATATGTAAATTTATGTATTATACTTTATGTATATTTGGAATTCAGAATATACCTTCCTTTCAAAACAATGTTTGCAAGGGCAGCTAACTTTCCAGGCTAGTCCACAAAAGCCTATGAACAAGTAACACATATACAGACACAACAACAGCAATAACAGGAGACTCCTAACAATCTTGGGTTTAGTATGGTATTTTGTTTAGAATTGAAATACAATTAGAGCCCCTTTTTCAATGCATATCCTATTCAGAGACCATGCAGAGGCCACAAATTAAGTATTAAAGCATTAACTAAAAGAATAGTAAGGTAACAAAATCAAGACTTTATTGTTTTTATTGTATATTTATATCTGATGGTATTTTCATGTGATTTTGTGACTACAAGTCACTAAGTGGAATAGTAGATAAAATATTGGAAATGGAATCAGAATGACCAAAATTAATAAGCTAAGCTTGAGAGTACCCTGAAATAGGGAACTAGGATAGTGATGAACCTTGATTTCCTATAATATGAGACTCAGAGGAACTGGACAAGGAATAAAGAAGACTAAAGAAGGGGACATGATTACTGTCTCCAATTATCGAAGTATTTGCATGTGGAGATTTCTTCCTAGATTTCTTTCATTTGGTCCCAAGATCAATGGATGGAAATTGTAAAGAGGTCAATTTTATTTTATAATTGGGATTAAGTGACTTGCCCAGGGTCACACAACTAGTAAGTATTAAGTGACAGATAAGATTTGAACTCAGGTCCTTCTGACTTCAGGGCTGATGTTCTGACCACTGTGACATTTAACTGCCACCTCAATTTAAGCTTAATGTCAAGAAAAACTTCACCAAAATTAGAACTGTCCAAGAGTACAGGAGGTGTCCTCAAAAAATGGTGGTTTCCTCTCCCTGGAAACTTTAAATCAGAGGTTAGATAGAACCACTTGTCTATTTTAGGTCTGTACTTTGTGATCCCATGAACCATATACATACAACACTACTGTCCAGAGGGTTTCCTTCTTGACAAGAATACTGGAGTGGTTTGTCATTTCCTTCTCCAGTGGATTAGGGCAAACAGCAGTCAAATGATCTGTCTGGGGTCACACAGCTAGCTGGACTTGCACTCAGGTCTTCCTGACTCAATGGCTAGGATGCTATCCTCCAACCTACCTAGTTGTCTTGCCACATAGATTTATATTCAAATAGGTAGATTGTTGACTTTTCCCACTGACTTTTTGGGCTTCTTTTTAGCCCACCATTTGTAATGTTGTAGGATCAATCTGCCAATCTATTCTTCCATTTATCATTTAGCATATTTTTTACATTATAGTCTCTAATATCTCTACCTTCTCTGACATTCTATGAAAGGTATGTGCCATGTGGAAAGAACATCTTTGTTCTTTCCATTTTACAAGAGGAAAGGCAGCATGGCCTAGAAGATAGAAAGCCAGCCTTGGAATCTTGAAGACCTGAATCAAATCCTTTTTCAAACATCTGTGTAATCCTGGTCACATCATCTAATTTTTCTAGACAACTCTAAGACTAAAGAGAATATGCTAAGTTACATCAGTAAAAAGAGTTTCCTTATCTGGGAATACCCCCTTTCTATAGTTTCTATAGATAACCACCAGCTTCTCTCCTTTCTCTTTTTTACTGTAGATTAGTAGCCTGTTCATACACAATGCTGGGAATAGCACTCTGGATTCTGTCTTGATCATTGTGACTCCTTCCTTCCTGCTCAGTGCTCTATAAATGTAGCAACAACCAATCCAGGTGAATTAGTGCTTTTTGATTCATGCTCCACTAATGCTGTTATCCTGCCCTATTCAGCTCCTAAGGTGCAAATATTTTACTCCCTTCTAGATCTCTAAATATATTAGAGACATGGAGTTGGAGGACCCCTTAAAGATCTCTGATCTAAACCCCTTATTTCATCATTTGGACACCAATAGCTGATATAGTTTTTCTTATCATTCCAAGATGGTACTTTAAAACAAAAGAAAGAAGTAAATGCATTTAATTTTCAGCCATTAACCATAGTAATAGTTTTCTCATTAAAATGCTGGAACAATGCCTTCAAGATGGAACTAGTGGAATACTTTTAAACTATAACAAGTAGCCTTTTGGATGCCAATTTGACATGGCCCTACAAACAACTGAATTTCAGCTTTGCATTCTTATTTTTCTCCTCTAAGACATAAACTGAGGAATACCTGTTACTGACATAATAAATGAAAAGTGCTTATTAAACACCTACTATGTGCCAAACATTGTCTTAAGCACTAGGGATGCAATTACTTCAGTGAGACAATTCCTGTCTTCAAAGAGTTTGTGTTCTGATAGGGGAGGCAACATATCTGAGGGAGTAGTGGCCGAAGAAGGGAGTTTTGGTTTGCGAAATCACAATGACAATGAGGAAATAATAGAACAGTCCAATGGCATGCACTTTCCAACGATAATGGCATTATAGATTTGATTGTCATTCTCTAAATAAGAGATGGACATAATTTTGATTCTAAACTATGTTTTTTGAATGTCAAAGAGAGTGTTGTCAGCATGCTTTGATTCTAACATCACACTCCTGGATGTCCTTATAGAATGTGTAGAAATTGTCCTAAAGAAGAAAAATAAAATATGGGATTAGATGAAGTTTTAATAGGATATAATCATTTGGGCATTAAGGGATCTGAAAAGGAAAGAAAGAAACAAAAGGCATTGAAAATTTTGAGCCTTGTTAATACAGAAAAGTCTTATTAATTCTCCTATTTACCTAAAAGATAAATAAGAGAATATAATGAACTATTAACTTATATATCTACTTTCCCTCTTTACAAAACTTTTTTGAGCATGATCTCTATACACATTGATGGCATCCTTACAGCATCAAGGGAAACTTCTCTAAGCAAGGGTTTTTATATTCCATTTCAAATGTTTCCTTAAAGGCACACTACCAAATACTTTAGGACCATTGTTTGAACTAGTTGGAAAATTATTTGGGAAAGAATCCATTTAACTATGTATAGAGTTTTAATAGTCAATAGGGTTAAGATACTTCTTTCCTGTGTTTATTATGTCTCAAAGTATTGCATTTCACTGGTATGTCCCATTTTTTGCCCTTAATCTGAGATAGTTTAAAATAGGAGGAGGGGAGGGTGTTAGTTGTTATGAATTTACCCAAAAAATAGAGAAAATTAAAACTAGGTCATTCTGAATGGTAAATCAGTGTTTTAAAGTATGGAAAGAAGAGAAACAGACAGACAGACAGTCTAGACACTGTGATGATGTTACAAAAGACTGGGGGGGGATCAGCCAATGGTATCTATTTCCAGAGCAAGGATGCTAAAATTTTTGGCAAAGAAATAAATAAGGAACGTGTTTATTTATATGATGTCAAATTTGGGGGGAAATATTTGCTTGAAAAATGAAAAATATTTACAATTTGAAAAGTGTTTTAGAGACTATGGTAGCAGTTGAGACAAAACAAATTTTAAGATTTTTAAAAATCTGAAGAAAGCTCTTAAGGTTTTTTTAAAATGTATATGAGCTTCAGAATGGCTGTATGTGACTTTTGCAAAGGAATAAGGAAAAATCACTTCTATTTAAAAACAAATCTCAGTGTTCTAAATAAAATATGGTTCTGAATTTGACTTTATTCGTTGATTTTCTTGGATGAAGCTAGGCTGGTGGTAGTGGTGGTAAATCTCCCCTGAAAGATAAGATTATTAACAGAAGAGAAAGTGTTAAGAGTGAACATTTATAAGGAACTTTCTGCTACAAATATCAAGGGTGAAGAAAGTGAAACTTGAATAAGAACAGTGACTTATTCTTTTTATCAGCACCAGCATCATTTTGGAGGAGAAAACATAAACATCTGGTTTCCTTCTGGGAAATTAAACTTTGTTCTTTTGACCTTGAATGGGGGGGGGGAATCCTTAGGAGGTAAAAAGGAAGGCCATATACCTGAAATCTGGGAATTTGTGTGTGCATGTGCATGTGAATGTACATGTGCATATTTTTTATTGCAGCTTTACGACATTGGTTTTATGAGTATATTTGTATATATGTATATATATACATTTTTGATGGCAAGTTAACAACATTGGTTTTTTTTGTTTATCTGTATCTTCTAATATATATAATTGAAGAAAAACAATGACTCCTAGAACTGTTTACCACAATAAGTTTCCATTCTGCTCTCCCCCTCTTCCTGCCTTGAGGTGGACTTGAAATTGTTTTTGCAATAATCATTAGAAACTTTAATTCAATGCAGTTACATAATAAACAACTTAAGGATATGCAGCTGCCTATTAAACGGTCCTAGTCCTCTCTCATGGAGTTTCTAAGCACATTACTGTTTAAATATACTGGGAGTTTTATGAGACATAGACTTTCATTCTGTATTTTAATAGTAGATATAGGGCTATGTTAATGCTTATTTTAAGTGATATAATCTAACCACATACTAATGGGTTTTTTTCATAATGCTTTTTTTCTTGCAAGATAGGCAAAGTAAGTGCTGCCAACATAACACATTCTTCTGTATGTTTGACATATGGAGAGCAGATTTAACCGAGAGTGCTTGGTTTTTATAGGCCTGCTTATATTGAAATGCCTGTCAAAGCACATGCTGCTGCTGTGGTAAAATTCGACAATGAAAGAACAGTTTGGAAATTTGAACTCTTTCTTTTAAAAGTTCAAAATGTCTGCCTTTTGGTTGTGTTTTTAGGATTTTATTTTCTAGTTTATTGTAAATTGCTGCTGTTCAGTATTTTTTTTCTTCTGTTATATGTATCCCCTTCAGGCAGGATATTGACAGACTATATGTGGTATAAAAAGCCCTGATCATGGAATTAGTAAATCTGGGTTCAAATTTTAGCTCTGCTCCTTTTTAGTCACATTTTTGGTAGTTTTTTTCAATAACAACCAAACTTTAAAAAAATTTATCCAGATCTTAGTTTCCCCATCTATAAAATGGGAGTCATAATATCTACACTACCCATTTTCAGTGTGGTTGTAAGTATCAAGTAAGAGAAAATGTGAAAGAATACTTTGAAAACTGTGAAATGCTATGCTACATGAAACCTATTGATTGGGGTTTTCCAAAGACCCTGCATTCACACAGTAACAGGGATGAATAGCAAGGTGTAGATCTCTTGTCCTTCTATAGCTTGACTTAGGAAATCAAATTCCCTGTTGAGAAACTGTTGTTCTTCTAGAAAACTGCTGACTAAGCTTTTTAAATTAGATTCCCATTGTATAGATATAAAATTGTGCTGGGTACTTTAAGTATTTGAAGCAAGTATAAGAAATGGTTCCTTCCTAACTTAAGATCTGGTAGTAAAAAAAAAACCCAAAAATATAATTTCATTTTTTAAAGATATGTAGTGAAGATGGAGACAAGGAGATGTTACAGGATGAATCCTAATCAGGAAACTTTATGGTACTGATTTTTAAAGTGGTCAGAAAAGATCAACATGGGCTGGAATACTTGAAGAAGAGTGGTTAAGTTAGCTAAAACCCAAATTGGGACACAAAGTCTGACAAGACATTTCTTTTGCACATTTCTCATGATAAGTACATTTTCTCAAAATTGAAACTATCTCAGAAAATTCCTGGTATGTGACTTAATTTAAAAAACACTCATTTGTTTTGTTTTTTTCTCTATGTTCATGTTTGAATCAAAGTATGTGTTGGTGTGGCTTGGAGGATGTAGTGAAGTTCTTCATAGAATTCTTCAGATTTTTTCCTTTGAAATGAATGATTATGAATAAGTTGTAATTCTCTTCATGGAGATTTTATTTATTTTTGCTTGTAACTACTATGAGATAAGATAGGAAAATCATCCTATGAAATGTTTTTCTTCTCTAAGGAGAATCTTTGAGCCATCTTTTTTTTTAGTGTTAACTTCCTATTTTATTCTGGTTTCATTTATTTCTTTCATATTTTTATGGGAACATGAATATTGCTATAGCTTCGTCCTTCCAAAAGCATGTTGGTTTATTAATCATTGGGCAAGGATCTCAAAGTTAGGATATGTGTAGTTAATGCCCATAGTCTAAAATCTGTATGAATTTTAGCAGTCTCCACTAACTTTCCCATAATTCTACTGTCATAACAGAAGCATTTAGGGGTGAAGGAAAGGAAGAACACATACAATTTATGGTCACTTTGTACTTTATCTTCATTTCATGAGTTGTCCTAACCAAAGGATTCTTTTCCCTAATAGTCAATCTAAAATTGAGCTCTCTTTCTTTGCCATATTGTTCTTTGGATAGCAGATTTAATCTGTCACCAAGATGGTACTCATTCCAACTCAGAGTTCCTATCAGAGGAACAAAAGGCTGGAAGTTAAATGTGAATCCTAGATTTGAGAAGAACTTTTCAAGATACTCAGTAAAAGAAGATCTCATAGTTCAAAATGCTATGGGGAATGTTATATTAGAGATGGGAAATTCTTAAGCATGAATTTCTTTTCCCTTGAGGCAATTGAGGTTAAGTAATTTGCCCAGGGTCACACAACTAGGAAGTGTTAAGTGTCTGAAGCCAAATTTGAACTCAGGTCCTTGTTACTTCAGTTAAGCATGAAATTCTGAAGAAATAAGAACTACTCTTATGAAAAGAGAAATAGATGGGGAAAGAGAAGTCCTAAATGATCCCAATGAGAATGCATAGGGAATTAATTTTAATTTTTTAAAGACATGTAGTCAAACTGGAGATGAGAAGATGTCACAGGAGGAATACAAAAGCTTGGCAAAATAGTGTCAGGAAAGTTAAATCTCAGAATGTGCTAAAGCTGGTGAGGAAAGCTAAGAATAACAAAAAGTTTGACAGGTGTTTAAGTGATATTGTATGGGGAAGGGAATGATTAATAAAGGATAAGACTATTATTGAACATGAATGGTATAACAACAGAGAAGGAATAAATGCTTAATTTTTACTTTGCATCTTTTTTCTCTTTCAAGATGAATGATTTTTGGACTAGAGAGGACAGATCAAAAAAATGGCTAATGGGGATATGTACCAATAATGAAAAATAATAAAAAAATGTCTAATTGTCTTTAAAATTAATATTTATTTATTTATTTTAATGCACATTGCTTTATGTTTTGAGACAGAAAAATCAGAGCAAAAAGTAAAAACCATGGAAGGGGAAAAAAAGAAAAAATAACTGAACATATCATGTGTTGATTTACGTTCAATCTGCATAATTCTTTTTTTGGATGCAGATGGCATTTTCTGGATGTATATGAGATTGCCTTGGATCACTGAACTGCTGAGAACCACTAAGTCTTTCATAGTTGATCATTCTTGTTGTACTAGTTGTTTTTAATTAAGTGGCCAGACCTAAAACAAGTCATCATTAATTATTTGGTTTTATCTTGGAAGGATGTTTCTAGTGGCAAATCCTGGGGAACCTTTATTTGGTCTTATATTATCTGACATTCTTGTCAATTATTTGGATTAGGGTAATAGAAAACAAATCTCTTACATTCTTTAAATGATAATCTTGCTATATACTCTGTTGCAGTCAGACCACATTGGGTATATCATCTTCTTAGTATAACATTTAAGGAAAGTTATCTATAATCTGAAATGCAGCATGTCAGTGGAGAGAGAACTGTTCTGCATGAATAAATGAATGAATGAAAAAACCACTATAGGACTTACTACATATCAAAAATGTTTTAAATCAAAGACTCCCCTCAAGGAGTTTACATTCTCATAGGAGGAAATTACACATGTATGGAAGTGGTGATTGAACAGAGAGTAGTATTTTCGTATTGAAAGTTACAAGAATAGTGAGTGGAACCATTAGGAGAATATATTGGCATATCATTTTGGAGTAGCAATGGCAATATTGATTTGATTATGATTCCAGAAAGTGGAAATGGCAGTTAATACCAAAGCAGCTAGAAAGAAAATGGTTGGGAAATGAAGTGAAGAATGGCTAGAGCCCTCCTAAAAACAAGGGTCATTTGAGGTACTCACTATTCAGGACAGCAGGGAATCCAGGCAGTGTTCTGGACTTGAAAGGGTTAATTCCTCCAGGTCCCAGAAACAAAGCCCTAAGTGAGAAGATGACTGAGTAGTAAAGTGAGATTTGTTTGGAGTCATCCTAGATATACAGAAGTGTATGAAAGCTATCTTCAGATATCTTCATGTAAAAAGGTTTACAAGTGTTCTGAATTATAGAAAGAATTGGAAGTATTAATATTCTCCAAAATGAGATGGATTGTTTCAAGAAGAAGGAAACTTATCACCAAAGGTCTTCAAAAAAAAAAAGAAAAGAAAAAAGAATGTATGGGAACTATTTGGGGTTATGGTAATAATAATTGTTGGGTAGATACAGGTTAGATTTGATAACATCTGAGGTCACTTTCAACTCAGTTTAATGATTTAAGGTTGAAAAATGTTAAGCACAAATGCAAATGAACTACCACCATTATGAGTTTTCTCTTATATCTACTTAAACAAGTGATCAATTGATACTCTAGTTCTCTAAATTTGCTAGTCCTCATGCCCTCACCTTCAGAACTGACCCAACCCTTGTTATGATCAAAAGGTTAAAAAATGGCTCTGTAATCTCAGGACAAAGTATATAGCAGGGGAGAAGCAGCCAGACTGATCTTACTATGAAGATTCTCTTAGTGACTTCTTGTTAAAAATTGTACAAAGAACTTTTAAAAAAAATGAATAGAAAGTCCTTAAAATTTGATTTGTTTAGGAACCTTTTTCTGTACAGATAATTAGAAATATTTGCAATAAATAAATAAAAACATCTGCTTTCTAAGTAGATTTATAAGTATTTATCTACTCCATCTTTCAGATGATTTTGTCTTTAACTTCCATATGATCACATCAACCACAGCTTTATGATTATCTTTGTTATTATGACTTTAGGAAGGAATAAATACCAGGAACCAAGGACTGCTTTTTTTAAAGGAAAGAAAAGTTTCTTGTTCTTTCACATATGTAAGAAAGAACAAACATGGAAAAAATATGGAAGAATTATACTCTCGATAAGAGAATATTTGGGGGAATATGTCATTGGACTCCTGACTTTGCTGTATTTGCTAATTAATGTCTTATTTAAAAGTTGCAAGAAATAAGTGACTTCCAGATTAGCTAAGATAACAGGAAAAGATAATGATGAATATTGGGAGGGGATGTGGGAAAACTGGGACACTGATGCATTGTTGGTGGAGCTGTGAATAGATCCAACCATTCTGGAGAGCAATTTGGAGCTATGATCAAAAAGTTATCAAACTGTGCATACCCTTTGACTCAGCAGTGTTTCTATTGGGCCTATATCTCAAAGAGATCTTGAAGGAGGGAAAGGGACCCACATGTGCGAGAATGTTTGTGGCAGCCCTTTTTGTAGTGGCTAGAAACTGGAAACTGGATGGATGCCCATCAATTGGAGAATGGCTGAATAAATTATGGTATATGAATGTCATGGAATATTATTGCTCTGTAAGAAACGACCAGCAGGACGATTTCAGAGAGGCCTGGAGAGACTTGCATGAACTGATGCTAAGTGAAATCGAAGAACCAGGAAATCATTGTACACAGCAACAAGACTATATGATGATCAATTCTGAAGGACATGGTTCTCTTCAACAATGAGATGTTTCAAACCAGTTCCAATTGTTCAGTGATGAAGAAAGCCATATACACCCAGAGAGAGGGATCTGAATGTGTACCACAACATAACATGTTCATGCTCTCTATTGATGTTTGCTTGCATTATGTTTCCCTTCTTAGATTTTTTTCCTTGTAGATCCGATTTTTTTTGCACAGCAAGATAACTGTATAAATAAGAATACACGTTAAAAAAAAGAAATAAATGACTTCAAGCATTAATATACCAAAGGAATATATACATAGTTCTATAGTTTATAATGCTTCACTAGATTTTCTCTTGGACAGTTTAGCTGTTATTTTGCCAATGTCTGTTAATTATTGACACATGGAGTCTTAAAATGTTGTATAGAACCTCTTTATCAATTCCATTTTTGTTCAACTCAGCTTTCATTATAGTGATTTCACCTTCTTGAGGTGGGAGGGTGGCAATTAAGAATTATGCTCCTACTTTAGGGTAGTTCGTAAAGAGCTAGAATTGTAGTTAAGAAAAACCTGGACTCAGAATCTATCTATGACATACCAACTGTTTGATCCTAGGTAGACCATTCAATTTCTTTGTGCCCCACTCAACTCTTACTTTCTAATTTACAATATAGTTGCTGATCTGCATTGCTCCAGAAAGTTTACAGATAAGGAACCTCTTACGCCCATGAAATTACAAGTCAACTACCCTCATCAATACCCTTCTTTCCCACCCCACCTCCATATGATAGAGATACAGAATGAAACCAAATGGCGTTTGTCCTCAAAAAGCCTATAATCTTCAGGAAAGATAAAATACACACAAACAAATAAATAAGAATGCATAGGCAGCTGGATGGATCAATCAACCAAAGTTTTTTAGATGAAATGGTAACTGAGGTTAGCCTCTAGGTCGCTAAAAAATCCAAGAAGCAGAGCTGATTAGCATATGTCTCCCTGGCGTGAGAGATAGTCTATGTACAAATAGCTATGGAAGGTGAAACATTAAGTGGCTATGATGTGGGGCCTGTGAAAGGGAGCAATGTGAAATAAACCTGGAATGGTAGGTAGAAGCCAGAGTTTTAAAGACAAGACTGTCTTTATTTTTTCCTAGAGGCAGTAGAGAATTACTGAAGGTTTTTGAGAAGGAGAATCACATGGCAGCTGTATGAAGGATGGACTAAGGAGAAAAACAGGAATCAGGGAGACCACTTAGAAAGATATTGCAATAAAAGAAGAAGAAATTAATGGGAATCTAAATTAAGTTGGCAATGGTGTGAATAGAGAGAAGGAATGGAAGTGAGAGATTTTTATGGAACCAGGATCCACAAGACTAAGGAGCCAATTAGTTACACCTAATACTTATCTGTGGGAAGAGAAGGAAAGGAATGGGCAAGGATGATTCTGAGGTTATTAACCCAGGTAACTGAGAAAGATGGTGGTATAATATAAATAACATTTTTGTAACAATGATGAGAATGGGAGAAATTATGAATAAAAAAAATAATGAAAATTCCATGTTGAATTTGAGATGCTGAAGAGACAGTTCGTGATGTCTAAAAGGAGAGACTTTAAGATTAGATACATGGATTGGGAAATTTTCTTCATAGAGATTATTGAATCTGTGGGAGTTAATGAGATCACCAATACAAAATGTAGACATTTGGATATTTATGATATCATTTGCAAGTCATACAAAATTATCAACTTAAAAACTCAATCAAGTTGGTGTGCCTAGCTTTCAGCTCATCACTGTCTGTAGTTGCCTTGGCAGGGCCAGATGAAATGATCATACTGGTTGAGGGCCTCACCCCTGCCTTAGAGACTGTTCTTTATTGCATGGTAAGGGCTGAAGGCAAATTAAATTGCCAGAGATTGATAAGTAAGTGAGAAAGTTAAAAAATGAAAACAATGAATATATATAATTTTCTAATCTTTTGGCTATGAAAAAGAGATGAGGAATGGCAAGGTTAAGTGAAGATTTTTTTAAAATTATGTTGTGTTTTAAAGATTGAGGGCAATTTTGAGCATGATTAGAGGTAGGGAAAAGCTCATGGATAACAAAAAAAATGAAGATAAAAGAAAAAGCTATAAAGAGACAGATGAAACAAAGAAAATGAGAATCATTGAGGGAAGAAGCTCCTAGAGTAGAAGGGAAAGAATAGGATTGAGGGATTTTCTTTAGCAAGAATAATGTCCAGAGGGTGGAGCAAGGATAGAGATTTAGTAATAACATGTAGGATTTTTGAAGTATGGAATAGGAATAAAGAGGGAACACAGGATGACTTCTATAAAATAGGAGCTGAAGTCCCCTAAGAGGGGAGGATAGTATAAAAAGCTTCAAGAGGGAAAAAAAATGTTTGAAAAGTCTCTGGGGAGCCTTGTCAGGGAAGAATAAAAGGACTGACCCCAAAGATCCAGTTGATATTAGTGAACAAATTTATACTGGACCCAAAGTTTTTCATTTTTGTTTCAATCTCTATAATTATTTATAATACCTGAGTAGTTGTAGAGATGCTTAAGAGTAACAACCTCCCCTTTTTTCCGGTCCCCCCCCCGGGCCCCTGGGGCCCTCCCCCTTTTTTTGGGGGGGGGGGAGGAAGATTGATGCTCTTCTAAAGTTTACAATATTTTAAAAGCCAAGAACAAATACTATGAAAGAAATTGCTTGGCCTAGTGAATGGAGTGATAGACTTAAAAGTAAAAAAAAAAACAAACAAAATCCTACAACTTGTTTTCCAATCTTTTCTCTGATGTATCTATCTGGGTAGATTAATTTTCAAAAAATTCTTAAACAGCATGATACAAAAGAAAAAAAAAGCTCAACTTTTCATCCAGAATCAGGGGACCTAAATTCAAATCCTAGTTAAATATTTACTACTTTTATGACTTTGGGCAAGTCATTTAACTCTTTGGGCCTCAGTTTCCTTACCTGAAAAGTGATAGGGTTTAACTAGATGATTCCTAAGCCTCTTTTTATCTCTAAACCATGATTTTCTGACTTATCTTAAACATGATATTTAGCAACTTCTTAGAAACGTCGTATTACCCATTTTGATGTATTTAAGTATTTTACTACTCTATATTTCAAGGAAGACATTCTAGTTCTGTAGGAGAAAGTGGTCACAATTTTTAAAAAGATAGAGAGAGAGGTTAATAGTAATTTTATTAATCATTTGTGTGCTTTTAGGCATTCTGGAGTAATCATGTCTTGTTTTGGTCTTTCACTTGATGGAGCCTTTTGCTTGAATCATGTCCTCAGAATCAAGTGGCCACTGAGGAGAAAACACATGTTATCACAGATCTTGGGGATGTGCCTTCAGTAGCAAAGTGGAATAGTGAAGGAAGGATTGAATTAGAAATCAGAATTTCCCAGTTGTGACATTAACTAGCTATATTACTCCCTTGACCTCTGTGCCTCAATTTCTCAATCTATAAAATAAGAACAGTGACACTTTATTTTTTAGCTGAGTTTTAAAGCCAGAGTTTTAGCAGAGAGTGGTTGTAGAGGAAAATGCTTTGCAAACTATATAAATGTGAGCTATTTTGAAAAATTGTGGGTGCATTAGCTGTTCTGGAATGTATTTCCTCCATCATCATTTCTAGGTACAGAAAGAAGCCTTGACTTTGATAGAAACTCCCCTTTTCTATCATGTCCCATTGTTGAACCTTCTCCATTTCCTAATTATGGAATTGAATGAAGTTCTGTCATTAGCCCTGGCTCCTTGGATTCAAAAGTACCTTCTCCCACTGGACTCCCCAAAAATTCTTTCCAAGGCTTTAGGTTATCTGCATAAACTTTGCACATCTATCTCATGTCTTTTCCTGTAGTTCCTGAGGTCATGGTCTTCTGGAAAGTCCCTCTTTCACAGCCTTTACTCACCCTCTCTAGATTCCAGGTTTTGTAGTAAACAAAGAAATGGACAAATATAGTATTTACCATACAAAGATAATGTCAACCAACTAAGTAGTACCCTGCATAATATATAGTGCTTAGGGAAGGGATAGATCACTGTGGGATAGCACAGTCCAGAAAGGCTTCAACGAAAAGATGAGATTTTAGTTATGGAAGAGGTAGGGAAACTTAGTAAAGCAGAAGCAAATAATAGGTGCTCAATAAATGTTTTTTTTTTTTTTGCTTTATTGACTTCTATAATTATACTGTGTTTTATTTGTAGGTACTTCAAGAAATTTTTGTGCAATCAAAATCTAGATGGAGTGTTTTGAGCACTTTTAACTGAATTGACCAATTTCTGAATCTGAAGCAACTAAATTCAAATGGTTTAAATAAGATGGACAGAAAACTTCAACTCTGAATCTAGTTAGGTTTATTAGGACTAGCTATGGAAGAAAAGTCATTAAAATAATGAAATTAATGAAATAACTGAACAATAAATCTTTAACTTAAAGAGAAAACAATTCAAATAGTTGGAAGTACATCGCCATTTCCGTGGTCTGGGGTGATTATAAACACAAGTTTCATTGCCTGATAAATGAAAACCACAGTCTTGTAACTGGCTTCAGTGTGGGGGTGGATAAGTATTTACAGGATTTTTCTATTTCCATGAAAAGAAGACAGTGAGTTTAAAGATGCAAAAAACTTTTAAAATTGTTCTTAAACTAGAAGAAATATTTTTTTTAATTTAAAAACTTAATAGAGGGGCAGCTAGATGGTACAGTGGATAAAAAGTCCAAAAGTCAGAAAGACCTGAGTTCAAATCTGGTCTCAGACACTTAATACTTTCTAGCTGCGTGACCCTGGCCAAATCACTTAACCCCAATTGCCTCAGCAAAAATAAATTAATAATGATAATAATAATACATAAATTTAAGATTCATAGATTTCATTTTTAATACAGTTTCAAGCCTATAGAACATAACTATCAGAAACTACAGATAGTTAAAATAACAGTTTAATTCTTTTTATATAATAGTTTTTTCTTTTTCAAAATACATGCAAAAATTGTTTTCAATATTCACCCTTGCAAAATCCTGTGTTCCAAATTTTTCTTCCTCCCTCCTCATCTCTCCAATCTCCTTGACAGCAAAGATTCAAATATAGGTTAAACAGGTACAATTCTTCCAAACATATTTCCACATTTATCATACTGCACAAGAAAAATCAGATCAAAAAGGGGGAAAATGAGGGGGAAAAAACAAGCAAATGACAGCAATAACAAAAATATGTAAAAATACTATATTGTGGTTTACATTAAGTTTCTATAGTGCTCTCTCTGGATGCAGATGGATCTTTCCATCACAAATATATTGGAATTGCTTTGAATCATCTTCTCATTGTAAAGAGCCACGCCCATCACAGTTGATCATCACATAATCTTGTTGTTTCTATGTACAATGTTCTCTTGAGTCTGCTCACTTCACTTAGCATCAGTTTATGTAAGTCTTTCTAGGCTTTCAGGAGTTTAATTCTTACCCTCAATGAGTTTAAAATGATAAAAAAAAAAACAGACTCCCAGAATCTTACTGATTCACTAGTAGCTACATTGCCACTAGAATTCAGAAAATTAACTAATGAAGCTGGCCAGTATTTTTTAATTGGTATCCTAAACAATGGGCAGCTTTGTGATTATTTGGACAGCTTTTATGTGCTATATGGAAAGGTTTGCCTTTAATAATTAAATTTAATATTTTAAGGCTCTAATATTTTCAGATCATACATTATTCATATAACCTTCCTCTTTTTAAAACTTCATCACCTCATTTGTAAAATTGTTTTCTAAGACCTCTTCTAGCAATACTTTTTTAAAAAAATTAATAAACTAGTGAGTTATGGATGGAGCAGCTAGTGCAGTGAATAGAGCACTCAGACATTTATTAGCTATATGAGCCTAGGCAAGTCACTTAACCCTGTTTGCCTAAATTCCTTATCTGTAAAATGACCTGGAGAAGAAAATGTAGAACTACTCCACTATCTTTGCCAAGAAAACACCATAGACAAGTCCATGGAGTCACAAAGAATTATACATAATTGAATGACTCAACAACAGCAGCCAACATTGATTTGCAGCTTTGCCTAGCGAGTCATGTTTGCCAACATGTTTCCTTTTCTTTTTTTCTTTTCCTTTTTTTCTGTGAACACAAACTTGTCAGAAAATTTTTATTTGTGTGAGTGATGTTATTTGGTGATGATGATAATAACTGACAATTATGTACTGATTGAAAGTTTGCACACTTTTTTTGGTTCTTAGCAATCCCATTAGGTAGGTAGTATATGTACTACTATCCCCATTTCACCGTATTGGAAAAGTTATGTAACTTTCCCTTGGTCACATGACAGTATTATATGACAAAGACCAGTTTGGAACCCAGTTTTGCCAACTCCCAGGCCAGCCATCTCTAGTGGCCATAGTACCACTTTAACAGGCAGTTCTAAAACTACAATAAGAAAAGCTAGTGGAAAAAATATTTGGGGATTTTTAAAGGATAAAACTGCCACCAGCTGTAAGATAATAGCACTTGAAAACAAGCTTAACAACTAACACCTTGCACAAATAATTGTGAAATCCTGTATATGGAGAGTCCCTGACTTACTTAATGACTCTTAGGTATGAATAATGGCCCCTGTTCAGGTTTCACTGTTCTTCTGGTCCTGCCCTAGGAATTCCCCTTCTTTCTGACTTCCATTTCCCTTTTTTACCTCATCTTTTCCATTACAGCTTCTGCAGGGAATTGAGGTCCCATTCTCCTGTGGGATTCCTATAGTTCCTCCATCTTTCTACCACTATTGTTAGTTTTAGCTACAACCTAGGTGTTGCCTTGAATGCATCTTTAGAGCTCTTCCCCTCATTCCAGACACATTACTTCTGCCATTTTCCTTATCAGTATTCTAGATGCAAAATAGAATTGTTAGAGAATTGCTTAGAAATCTTCTATTTATTTCCCCTCTGTTGTCCCATGTCTCCCCCTTTATTTTTTCCCGGTTTTTCAGTGTTCCTTATTCCCCATCTGTCTTCCCTTTCAGGTTAACTGATTTGCTCAGGGTTACAGCTAATAAGAGTTTGAGGCTGGATTTGAACTCAAGTCTTCCTGATTTCAACCCCAGTGCTCTATCCAATGCACCACCTAGACACTTTCCAAAATATAACTCATCATCTTTTGCCCTCAAACCCATCCTCCTTCTAATTCCCTTATATTTTGTTTAAGGCACCATCATCCTTCTAATAATTCAAAATTATGTTTGGAGACAACCTTGACTATTCCCTTCTCTGTCACTACAAACCTTCCCTGCCCAACCCACTTCATAGCCAATTAGTTGCCAAGTGTAATGATTTTTATCTTCTCAACATCTCCTGCTGCCTTCCTTTTTGCTATATTCCCAAAACCATCACTTTAGCTGAGGTCATCATTACCTCTTACCTGGACTATTGTGAAGCATGCTATTCTTTATACCTCTGTCAATTGTATGTTGTGAAAAAAATATCTGGAAAAGCACACCAGTTCCCATCTTCATATCATCAAGAATACCTCTATGGTCTACGCCCACATGGAAAATCACTTACTGCCTTTCAGCCATTTTCAGTCATGTTTGACTCTTCATGACCCCATTTGGGGTTTTCTTGACAAAGACACAAAGAAAATGGTTTGCCATTTTCTTTCCCAGCTCAGAGGCAAACAGGGTTAAGTGACTTGCCCAGGGTCACACAGCCATAACATATCTGAGGCTAGAGATGAGAATGAATAAAAATGGGGTCAATGGTTGCTGATGGCTCTGTGGTAGTCTTTTGGGCATATTACTACTCGGAAATGAGTATTGAATTATGGATAAAGTATTAAGAGAGTCAAGAAAACCTCCATTGAATCACAGTTCTGCTCTGTTGACTATACTCCCTTGGACAAAACACTTCACCTCTTTCTTCAACTGTGAAATGAAGGAACTCAACAAAAGGATTTCTAAAGCTCTTTGCCAATTATACATACTTATTGCCTAGAAAAGGAGGTAGGCCAAGAATCAAATCCATTTATTCTAATATTTATTCATGCCACTGGCACGTAATTTAACTTCAATAACTGTTTCTTTTCTTTAAAACAGTCAGCATATGTGAAGCATATATTATGAGCCAGACACTATGCTAACACTTAGGCTACAAAGAAAGATAGGGGAATCAGTTCATGCCCTCATTGAGCATCGTATTTGATACCTATTTTCTAGGAGTGTTGAAAAAGTTCAAATGAGATAATGTATGTAAAAAGCTTTATGTACCTTAAAATCTACATATAGACATATAAGTATGTATTATATGTTATATAGACTGTTATTAGTTTTGTTATCCCCAATTTAAAAAAACTAATAAAAATAATATTATTTCCTTAACTTCAAGAGGCAGTAGATCTTAGAAAATTCTAGATATACATTGGTTGAATCCATTACATCAATCTCAAGTATCCACAGCATTAACATGGAATATTCAGAGAGTCTTGGTCACAGAGTGATATCCAGTTAAGTGGATGGTGGTAAATCACGTATTTATAAGTATGGACTAATTGTACTCTGTTCCTGGTAGCACATCAGTTCCTTCCATGAAGAAATTTAATTGGACTGAAACTTAATTTGTCAGTTGTGCTTTATGTGCCAAAAATCTTCTAAGTATGAACTACTGAATAGTTGACCAAAATAGAAGCTATTAGAATTCTCTTATGTAGCGAGCAATTGAATTATATAACCTAGAAGCATTACTGGAATTCCATTGTGGTTTTGCCTCAGTAAATTAGTGCTTTGCTTATAGCTTTTAAAATTTATTTAGACTTTTAAGTTTAAAGGGAGAGAACCCGCATATGTAAACATTATCAAATTCCATCTATTTAATGAATGGGATCATATTATTTATGTTGTTTTTTCAGATTTTTCCTTTTTTGAAATCTATTCCTTTGGGTATGTATTCAGATTGGTAAATTGTATTCACCTTTAAAAGTCAAAGGAATTCACTGTATTGTTTTCAACTCAGGCTCCAACTTCTCATTACTAATGCTGAGAATTGCTTGGCCAAAGTCTAGGAGTTTTGCTTTTTTTCTTATTGATTTTTTTTCCAATAAAAAAACATTACAATGTATGCTTCTTAATCTAGGAATCTCAGGCTAGAATTGTATATTCATTTAAAAAATTTATAATTATTTCAGTATAATTGGTTTCTTTTTAAATCTGCTAATGTAGTCTGATTTGGTTAGAACTCTACTTTGTATCTGCTGCCCTGTCTGGTTTGACACCCTGCAACAAAATACCCTTCCCAGGATAAGTTTATCACTTATAAACTCACCACCATGTTGCTCACTCAAGTGTGCATTGAAACCACTTTTCTCAACCTCCTCTGCCCTTTGTTTGGAGGTCCACATGCCAAACTTTTCCCAATGTGTCCCTTTATTGAGGACAGAAACTGAATTCTCAGTTCACTCCACTTTGCATCTGCTTCTCTACCTGTTTTCAAGTCAATAGAACAAGATGCCAGGCTTCTCCAGGTACTTTATCTCCCTGGCATTATCTCCCTGCTTTTGTTGTAATGTCTCCTCCTTTAGATTGTAAGCACCCTGAAGGCAAGGACTTTCATTAATTGCATCCTTAGCTTTTTTTTAACCCTGCCCCCATGAACACTGAGTGCTTATGCTAGAAGTGTCTTTGCATAGAGACCATTTCCCCCCAATCTCCTTCATCTTATATGAGGAAATTGAGATGAGATTATTTTCCCCAAGATCACACAGGTAATTAGTGAGTCAAGGGAACAGGGCAGGAACAATAAAGATCTGGAAATACTCTGTTTCTTAAAGGAAGAGACCAGAATAAAAACAATTATGTAAAGTGATTTAGAGAATATTTATTGCATTTTTCTCTAATCTTTTGTTATAGTGGAATAATCTTTCATTATTAAAATTAATAGCTGAAGAAATTTATCTTAGCTTCTTATAAAATTTTGGAGCATTAAGCATAGATTTTCCCCTAGTAGCATTATTTGTATTCAGTCAGATGTTATATTCAAAAGTTCTGAGCAGTGAATTTGTGTTATTTACTATTATATGGTATTCAACTATTTTCATGTATCATGTTTTTCTATATGACATGATCTTTAAACTATTTCTATGCATCCTGTCTTCTTGATCAGCCATTTTGACTCACATATAATTTGTTTTCTTTTGATACTGCCATATTTGGCTTCTCTTCTACTAAATTTTCTTTCATATCTGTTTTTTGAAGGTTCAAAATCCATCATTTGTTTTTTTGTTTTGTTTTATTACAGAAAGTCATCAATATGTTTTTTTTATTTTATATTCTGTTGTGTTTCTTTTTCTTAAATTCAGTGATGAAAAGTCTATGTTTTAATCTAATTTCATTCCTAATATCTTCTTTTAAGGTTTTTTTTTTTGTCTTTGAACCATTTTGGAATTTCTTGCTATTGTTTGATAAGCTCTAAAGAATCCAGAATTCTTTTTTACTACAGAATTTTAGTCAATTTTCCAGCATGATATAATACTTATTCACTCTATTCCAGCCTTTCTTTGCATATTTACTTATCCCCCCCCCATTTTTATAAACTTCTCTGTTGGTTTGTGTGCTTGTTAGCTAGATTTTAATTTATACTTTCTTTTATTTTTTTTTCTATTTCTCACTAGTATTTTATTTTTCAACTGCACATAAAGGTAGTTTTCAACATTCATTTTTGTAAGACTTTGCGTTCCAATTTTTTCTCCCTCTCCTTACCTCCCCAAGATATCAACTAATATGTGTTATATATGTTAAATATGATATAAGTTAAATATGTGAAAACATTTTAAACATATGTCCATATTTATTATGTTGTGCCAGAAAAATCAGACCAAAAGGGAAAAAACCACAAAACAGAAAAAACAAAGAAAAAAGTGAAAATATTATGCTTTGATCTACATTCAGTTTCCATAGTTCTCTCTCTGGATGTAGAAGATTTTTTCCCACCCTAAGTCCACTGGAATTGTCTTAAATCGACACATTGTTGAGAAGAGCCAAGTCCATTAGAGTTGATCATCACATAATCTTCTGTTACTGTGTTCATAACTGGTTTTGCTCACTTTACTCAACATCAATTAATGTAGCTCTTTCCAGGCTTTTCTGAATTCACATGCTTCCTTTTATATTCCTAGTTACTTGTCTCTGCTCTTATTCCTTACTTTTTAACTTCCTCCCCTCCTGTTGATGCAAATTCATCTCCCTTTAACTTGCTACTTCTGACCCCTGGCCTGCCAGGTTATCCTAAATCTCCTTGAAGTCCTTGGCTAAAGTAAATTTCCAGAGAAAAGGACTAGTCCCATCTGGTCTTCTAGGCCCTTTCTTTTGGACATGAAAGCTCATTCTTCTCTAATTCTCTACTGTGAACATCTGTCCCATTCACCATAACTCCATTGGGCTGGCCACATTGTTCAAATGCCAAATGAGCACTTGCCAAAAATATTATTTTATGGAGAACTCACACAGGGCAAATGCTCACAAAGTGGTCAGAAAAAGCTATGCAATGACACTTTCAAGGTATCTCTTAAGAACTTTAGAATTGATTTTATGACATGGGAGACATGGGCACAGGACCGCCCAGTATGGCGTACCTTCATAGAGAAGGTGTTATGCTCTATGGCCAAAGAAGAATTAAATTAGCTCAAAAGAAACATGAGATGCACAAAATTAGAGAATCCTCCAAATGTTCATATGACTATTTATCTGACCTGTGGCAGAGTATTCCTAGTTTGTATTGGTCTGATCAGCTACAGTTGGACACACTGTAACTCAGTTCTAACATTGGGATATAATTTTGGTCCTTTCCAAGAATGCAAGACAACAGCCAACCACCCAACTAAATCCAGTTAGCTCCATTCTTCCCACATGTGACTGGGCAGAATGAATTTCTGTTGCTTCTTATGGGATATGGGTATGTGTAAGCTAAATCACTGGTATGGAGAGGGGGGAAGGGGAACCCAATTAGGGTTCTCTATAGCCAAACTTTGAAGCACAAACTTTCAAGGTGATTCACACAGGTGGGAATAAGCATGGATTCAGGATACCGATTGAGAGTTAAAGTTTTAAAGTTTTTTTATTTTATTTTGTGTGATTTTCACCTTGTATGTACCTCTATCTTCTTATGTTGTAAATTCAGCTTTAATCTATTCCTAAACATAATTCCTTTTTTTCTGATATTCTGGGTTCAATAAATTCATAAAAACTAACTCATCTGCAATCTTAACAATCACATGATTGTGAAGTCCCAGCTCTGAGATTTTCTAATTCTGATTCTGTCACCATTTTTATTTGAATCTTATCTATGATGTTATTTCTTACTTTTCTTACATATCTAAAATCATTCAAGAAATAGTGTTAAATGTCAACTATGTGAACTATGTGCAGAGCAATATACTAGTTTCAAGGAAAAATACTAAATTTCAATTAAGCACAGTTTAGAGGGAAGAGAAAATACAGCATTAGCAAATAAGTGCATCAGAGAGTTTCTAAATAACATGCTATAATATATAAAATCTGTTTAGGAAGGGTATCAATAGGTTCAGGAAAAGTTTCATGGAGGAGATGGCATTTGATTTGGTCATTAAAGGAAAAACAGAAAATTCGATAGTGACTATGTATGTCCTTTGACCTAGTAATACTACTAGTGATGCAAGTAATACTACTTGTTCTATACCCAAAGAGAGCAAAAAAGAGGAAAAGGATCCTTATGTATTTAAAAAAATTATTATAGCAGTTCTTTTTGCAGTGACAAAGAATAGGACATTTGAAAGCATGTCCAGCAATTTGGGAGTAGTTGAACAAGTTAGGATATATGAATGTGATGGAATACTATTTTGTTATAAAAAACGATGAAAGGCTGGTGTAAATAATTTTGTAAAATGCTTAATATGTTTATACATGGAAACACATGAAATACATGAAAGCACAAATTGGTTGCTCTTTTGCTTTTTCCCCTGATTATTTTTGAATTGTGATTTTCCTGTGCAAATAATAAAGTAAACAGTTGTATAGTTGTAGAATTTTTTTGAGAAAATGAAATGTTTATATATTATGACAAATTTTTAAAAATAAAAAGTGCCTAAAATAATAATAATAAAAAAAGAAATGATGAAAGAAACAGTTTCAGAGAAACCAGGAAAGATTTGCATGACATTATACCAAGTGATACGAGGAGAACCAGGAGAATAATCTATACAATAATAATGATATTGCAAAGACAAACAACTTTGAAAGACTTAGAAACTCTGATCATTCAATGACTAATCATGATTTCATAGGACTATGATAAAACATGCTATCCATCTCCTGATAGAGAGGTGTTAAACTCAGTGTAGATTATGACTTTTTTTGGACACGGCAAATATATAAATTTGTTTTATTTAGTTACATATGTTTATTATAGAGATTTTGTTTTTCTTGTTTTCTCAGTGAAAGAGGTGAGGGAAGAAAGTATATTCTCATTGATTGAAAAATAAAATTTATTTTAAAAATAAAAAATAAATCCAAATAGTGGAAGTAAGAATATCCAAGGTTTAAAGAATATTTTGAATAAAGATACAGAGAGGAAGAAGCACAGTACATACTGAGGGTCAGAAAATAATCCATTTTGGCTAGAGCAGAGAGTGTGTAAAGGGGTTATGAGACATAAAGCTGATAAGGGAGAGTGGTAAGAAATGGCAGAAATTCATAAATGCCAAGCAGAGGGATTTCAACTTTACTTGATATACAATAGGAAGCCTCAGAAGTTTTTAGAATTAAAATGGCACAGATGAATTTTAACACACTTCTCTTCCCCAAGGGACTAGAGCCAATATCACTTCTTGGTCTCTCATCCTAGCACATTTTATCTTCCTTATTTGTGTGTTTGTTTTCTCCCTTATTAGCTTTTAAGTTTCTTGAGAATTAGAACTGTTGTCATATTTCATCCATGTGTCCTCAGTGCAATACTTAGTAGATGATCTAATTATTTGTTGAATTAATTATTTGTTGAATGAAATCACTAATTCAATCCTAAAATATTCAAACTGCTCACTGGTGATACCACCATAAACCAAATCAGAATCAGACTCTATCACCCGAATTATTGAGACTCCTATTTCTGGGGAAGATGAGACTTCTCATATTAACTATCTTATTTAATCCATAGAGACAGTAAAAGAGCTTAAGCAGAAATGCCTTTTGTGCCAATCTGTATATAGCTGGAGGATGACTAAATTCAATTTATCTATGTGTATTTGCAGTGTATGAAAGTTAAGTGAATGTATTACTGAAGCCAAACTATAAAAAGCATAAAGAAAATTCAACTTCTCTCATAATGAATGTCCTTACTATCTCCCCCACCCTCCATATTTATCTTAAACAAATAAATTCTAATAGGACTTTTAATTCTGCCCCACCATAAAATTGTAATTTTTTGAGAATATAGCTTCCAACACTTTACAGGTATTAGGCACTTGTATTAGTCAGAGTCTGAAAATGTAAAATGGGTTGAACAACAAAGAATGTTGGAATGTCATAACCAAAGACATGCATGTTCACAGAAGGAATAATGTTTTTTAAGTGGTATGCCCAATATACTGTTAAGTCAATAGCCTACTCTCCTGTGATGAAAACCCTAAAGTTGTCTTGAAAGAGTTTTCTTTTAAGGTCAGGCTATTTGAAATAAACTTTCAAACTGATGATTTCCTCAAGTTTGAACCTTTAATTCAACTGTATGGTCAACACATCTACTTAGCCATGTATTATATTAACTATGTAGTCTTTTAACTCTGATTCTCAAAATGTAAATTGAAAAATGAAAAGCTACTTCTGTATGTTCTAATTATCATCTTTATTCCCATATATACTTTGTAATTTATCTAGACTATCCTTCATACAACAGAAGTGCCAATGCTTTGTTTTCAACCTACAGGCTAAGATAATGTGCTTCAGGAGCAAACAATTGAATTTGTATTCAGAAAATCTTGGTTCAAGTCCCACCTCTATCATCTTACTACCTATAAGATGTGAAGTACATAATTTTATTTCTTCATCTGCAAAGTGAGAGGGCTGGACTAGATGACCTCTAAGGTTTCCTCCAGGTCTAAATCTATCAATTTATGTAAATAAATGTATCCATTTATATTTTTCTGAGAATGAGACACTCAGATAATATTAATAGTACATTTGTCCAAAAATACTGGCACATACCTTTTATTCTGATATCTATGTATAAGAATCTCTTGAATTTCCTAATGAAATATTTTTAAAGTTTTTTCCCTCCAAGGATTTCTGAAAGTTCAATGAAACTTCTTATAAAAATAGTCTCTGAATATTATTCCAAAATATGCTTGATAGTTAATTTTATACAACTGATAGTCTGGAGCATGTCCTTTTTTGACTAGTGTAGAAAGGTGAAAAAAGGCATTCAGTAAAAGGAAATTACCTTCCCAATATAACATTTTAAAGTGATGTAACCTTTTTTCCATATGTTCCTTGAATAGAAGTAGTGTTCTCACAAAAGACTAGTTAAAGACAGAGGGAAAAGTCAATGTACTTCCATGCAATACAGTTGGTAGCTATAAATTCAGATTTTTCAAGCTGTCTGGATCTCAAGATAGCAATGAATGAAACAACCAACAAAACAACTATCTTACAATTTAATATAAAAATCAAAATTTCTCTTTCCCCTTCCCCTAATCTTCCTTTAATTACAACACAGCCTAAATATTTTTTAAGCCACAGGCATCTGAATTTTGTCCATTTGGAGAGTGTTATGTTTCTGTGTGTTAACAGCAATTGCTAGCTGACAGATTTGGTTGCTCTTTTTTTTCTTTCTTTCTTTTTTTTTTTTAGGAGGGAGGTGTTGGATTCTGACATTCTAAATGGGTTAGTGTAATTCATCAGTTGTGTCACTTGGCCCCTGAAGTTGCTAAACCATCTTAAAGGGTCTATTTCATATTCTAAGAGGTTTATTGTTTTTTAATTGATTGCCTAGAAATGTCACTCATTAAGTTCTTCTGGGAACATATCAGGCAAATGTAGAACTTGTCAAGATTTTCATATACTTAGGTGATGAAGCAAATCACTTCATTTTTTTTCTCATTTGAAGAAGGAAGTAGTTTGTCTAGATGATTTTCAGAGGTCGTCCCCTATGATCTTAATACTTAAGATCAGAATTAATATTAAGACTAGGGTGGTGGTGAGGGCCTCAGTTATCTCCAGTTCACTAAAATCAGTTTGTATACTATCAATACCAGTTGAGTGGAAGACTGTAACTATTAGTTGTAATCACTATCTTCAATGGCAGTATACCAAAATCAAACTTCACCTAATTCACAATTCCTTCTTCCCTCCCCTGGGCTGTCTTGGACTTTGGAAAATAATGATAAAGAGTGTTGGAGTTTCTCTTATCTAGGGGTATCCTCTCCCTCCCCTGTCCCCTGCATTTCTTTCTCTTTTCAAAATACGGCACAAAGAACAGTTTAAAAAAATTATGAGCCAGCAGAAAGATCTTGAGAAATCCAGCAAGTCCTGAAAGTAACTTCACTTTGTAAACTTCTCAAATGAAAGGATTGGGTTGTTTTGGGTTTCTTTTTCCCTTGGAAGGTTGGGGGGTGGGAGGGATTGAAAGTATAGTTAACAGGAAATAGCCAAACCTGAACTTACCCAGTCAATTGGAGAAATCAGGATCTGGTGTACAAAGTACCAGTTGTCTCAATCTGCTTTTAATTTCCCTTTAAAAAAACATATAAAATATGTCGAAGGGGGGAAACATTCTAAGCCACATACTCCCTAAAATATACAAGCTACAGTTGGGAAGCTGCCAATGTCAGCGTCTTGGGAACCAGAGTCTAAGGTTTTAATCCAATAGTGTTTTATGATCTTTAGTATAGCCCTATGTTGTGCTGATGTGTGATCTGTGGAGTTCAGGAATTTACACATCAGGCTGACTGCCCTTAAGCTAAAAGTTCAACCTTTTTTTTTTAGTAAGGGAAAGTTGATTTATCCATTTATATGTAGACTCTGATAAGCTATTACAAATCTGATATGTGAAAAATCTGAGTTTAGTGGGCAGATTTTTTTACTTTATAAAAATTCTCCCCAGATGATGCATAATGATGAACCCATCAATATTACTTTCCATCCCACCTCCTACTTTCTCTAGTAACATATGTGTTGACCATAAGGCTATAATCAAAAACTGAAAAATATGGAAATATTGGAGAAAATAATAATTTGGGACTTGGCCCAGAGAACCACATATTTAGAACTGGAAAGGACCTTAAAGGTCATCAAATACAGTCCCTTCATTTTATAGATAGGGACTTTAAGGTAAGAAATTTGTAAGTGATTCATTCAGTCACAGAAATTGCAGCAGTCAAGCCAACTCTGAGCAGCCATCTTCCACCTTTTCCTCAAAGTCTTCTCTCAGAGATTATTTTCCACTTACTATGTATATACACATATATACAAATATACACACATATATAAGATTTCTATAAGATATACATATATGTACATCAATTTTGCCTGTATTTTTCCCATTAGAATGTAAGCTCCTTGAGGATAAGGACCTTGTTTTTGCCTTTCTTTTTATCCCCAGTTCTAGAATATCACTTAATAAATGCTTGTTTGACTTGATAAAATGACTTACTTTGTCATTTTTATCTCCACATCTCTTCCTTCCATCTGCTTCTGTCTAACTGCATAATCACCACTTCTCACCTGGACTACTACAATAGCCTTCTAACTAGTTAGAGACATCTAGGTGATGTAGTGAATAGAGTGCTGGACCTGGAGTCAGGAATATCTTGAGTTCAAATTTAGTTTCAGATAAAGTCCCTTATCCACTGCCTGACTCAATTTCCTCAATTGTAAAGTGTGGATAATAATAGAATCTACTTCCCCAGTTATGAGAATCAGAGATCATATTTTTAAAGCACTTAGCACAGTGCCTGGCACATAAAAGGTAAAAATTAGTTCTTTTATTCTTTTCTTCCTTCTTTCTTTTTTTTCTTTTCTTTTCTTCCTCCTTCTTTCCTATTCTCCCTGCCTAAAGTCTCATCCCACTCCAATCAATCTCTCTTCAATATACTTGCCAAAGTGATTTTGTCAAAGAACAGATTTGATCATTTCACTCTTCTATTAAATGTACTTCAGTAGCTCTTTATTACATTCTAGCATTAAATGTACACCCTTAGTTTGACATTTAAAATTCTTCCCAATCTGACTCTAAACTACATTTTAAACTTTATTACTTACTGTTCCCTACCCATACTCAATGGTCCAGTTGACCTGATCTGCATACCATTATGCATTTTCTATTTTTGTGCCTTTTTTCTAGCTGGCTGTCTTTCATGCACGAAACACATCATCTTTACTTCTTAGAATTCCTAGTTTCCTTTAAGACTCAAGTACCACTTTCTACATATTTTCTTGATTCCCTTCAGCTACAGAAGCATTCCTCACTTAAAAAAAGAAAAGAAAAGAAATCACTTTGTATCCATTTTTGATGTATCTAAATACCTCAATAGAGAGGGGGAGAAGTTTTCCAGTATAACATAAGCCTCATTCCACTCCCCAGAACCTAGCATGATCCCCTGGCACCTAGAAGGTGCTTAATAAAATTGTTGTTGATTGATTAAAATGCACATACCTCACTTAGCTATGGAGACAGCTTTTTTATTTTTTTT
>JAJPUD010000320.1:694460-708885 GCA_023553655.1 Myrmecobius fasciatus
GAAGGAAGGAAGGAAGGAAGGAAGGAAGGAAGGAAGGAAGGAAGGAAGGAAGGAAGGAAGGAAGGAAAGGGAAGGGAGGGAAGAAGGAAGGGAGGGAGGGAGGAAGGAAGGAAGAAAAGGGAAGAAGGAAGGAAGGAAGGGAAGGAGGGAGGGAGGAAGGGAAGGAAGGGAGGAAGGGAGGAAGGAAGATGATAGTTCATCAATCTGTACATCATCCTTTGAGACAATGCATATGAGACATGAAGGGAAGAAGGGGAAATGGGAAGGAGGGAAGGAGGGCTCAAGGATAGAAGGAAAAAAAGAAGGAGCATCTATTAAGCATTTATTCAGTACCTGAGAGAATCTAAGTGGATAAAGTACTTGGTCTGAAATCTAGAATACTCATCTTCTTGAGTTCAAATCTGACCTCAGATTTATTAGCTGTGTGATTTTGGGCAAGTTACTTAAGCCTGTTTGCCTCAATTTCCTCATTTGTAAAATGAACTGGAGAAGAAAGTGGCAAAACTCTCCAATATCTTTGCCAAGAAAACCTCATGAAGTATCAGACATGACTGAAAAAAAAATCTGAACAAAAACAAAATAAGTGTCTGCTATATGCTTACAAATTTATCTCATTTAATCCTGACAATCCTAGGAGGTAAATTCTGTTATGCCCTTTTTTAGCTGAAGAAACTGAGGCAGAGAGCATCAAGTGACTTGTCTAGGATCATATATCTGGCAAATTTCTGAAGTCAAATTTAAACTCAGATCTTCTTAACTCTAGATCTATCACTCTATCTATTGAGCTACCTAGCTGCTGTTATTGTTACATATTTTTTCTTGTACCTCCTTCTCCTGTATACATTTTATTGCTCTACCACTTCATGTAGTTTTAAACATTTTCAGTTTGAGAATTTCTATTTGATAGATGCATAAATATTTGCATTTAATTTATACAGTCATATTAATTTATATAGTCATATGAAAAGTTGCTCCAAATCACTATTGATCAGAGAAATGCAAATTAAGACAACTCTGAGATACCACTACACACCTGTCAGATTGGCTAAAATGACAGGAAAAGATAACGATGAATGTTGGAGGGGATGTGGGAGGGCTGGGACACTAATACATTGTTGGTGGAACTGTGAACGGATCCAACCATTCTGGAGAGCAATTTGGAGCTATGCTCAAAAAGTTGTCAAACTGTGCATACCCTTTGACCAAGCAGTGTTTCTACTGGGCCTATATCCCAAAGAGATCTTAGAGGAGGGAAAGGGACCCAGATGTGCAAGAATGTTTGTGGCAGCCCTTTTTGTAGTGTCTAGAAACTGGAAACTGAAGGGATGCCCATCAATTGGAGAGTGGCTGAATAAATTATGGTATATGAATGTTATGGAATATTATTGCTCTGTAAGAAACGACCAGCAGGACGATTTCAGAGAGGCCTGGAGGGACTTGCATGAACTGATGCTGAGTGAAACGAGCAGAAACAGGAGATCATCATGCACAGCAACAACAGTATTACATGATGATCAATTCTGATGGACATGGCTCTCTGCAATAAAGAATTGTCTCAAACCAGTTAGTTGTTCACTGAAGAAAACCATATACACCCAGAAAGAGGGATATGAAATATGGACCACAACGTAACATTTTCATGATCTCTATTGACATTTGCTTGCATTGTGTTGCCTTTCTCTGATTCTTTTTTTTTTCTTGTAGATAGGATTTTTCTTGCATAACTTCTCAAGCATTTCAACATTATTAACATGTAGTGGACTTCCTGCCATCTAGGGGAGGGGAGGGGACTTGGGGTAAAATCTGTATTGGAAAGCTTTGTAAAGATCAAGGTTGGGGATCTACCCATACATATGTTATACAAATAAAAAGCTTAAAAAAATAAAAAATAAAAATTTATACATTTTGCATTTAATATATGAATAGAGAAGACAACTTATTCTTAAGTGTGCCTTGGTTAAAATTTAATTAAAATTAAAAAAAATTTAGGAATGTCTATGATAGGAAGCAGAGCATAGTTGATAGAGGGTAAAGAAGACCTTGATTTAAATCCTGTCCCTGGTGTAGGCAAATTGTTTAAACTCTTAATACCTCTTGAAATATTTTCAGATTGTAAATTAGAAAACAAAATTTTGGTGGAAGGCCTTTTCACAGTGGGAGCTTTTGTACTTCTGAGATCATAAGACTGGACCAATAAAATAAATTCTTTTTATGGTAGAAATCAATAGGAATATAGAACTTGATAGGCGGAAACTTCTAAGGAGATTTTTCAATACACTCTGTCAGTATAATAAGGAATGCTTATAGCATTCATTAGGACAGAATTAATATTGAACTGTGGGTTCTAAAGTGAACTGTCTAATCCTTATTGTAACAATTATTTGGGAAATCTTTTAAAACTAATAGATTGTTTTCATCAATTTAAAAAAAAGTATAGCTTATGGACATTGACTTACAAGGAGTTATAAAATTATGCTAGTTTTTGAAATGTCTATTTCTAGTGGCAAAAAATCTTATTTGAGCTTTTAAAGGAAGAATTAAAATTGAATTTTTAAAAATCTGGATAAAACTGCATTTATGTGACAACACATGCTAGATTCTGCCTTGTTGCCAATTTGGTCCACTCAAATATTCTGGAGGTTCCTTGCTTCTACTCTCCATTCTACTTATTTAGATCCCTTTATTTCTATTTTACAACAACCCTATTTACATGCTGATGATGTCCACACTTTTCTGTGAAGGCTTAGTGCAATGTTCTAGTTTTTGAAAACTTACATTCTCTATTATCTGTTGTTTCTAAAGACAGTGATGCTAAAGTGGGTTTTAGGAGCTTCATTGTTCTTCTGACTAATAAGAAGACCTATATTTTATGCAAGGTGGCTAATAGTATGTTGTATTCAGAATCCCACTAAGTAAAATAGAGGTAACTTTCTGAAGCACACAGGTATTTAACGGATAGTTGAGTATAGAGATTTTGAGGGAAATGTGCAGCTCAGATCTGTATTTGCAAATCCAGACTTTGAATAGTGTGATTAGAAGAAAAAAGTTCTGTATTTGCAGCCAAAACATCTAATTTCAAATTCTGACTTCCTATCACTCATTACTTATATAACCACAGAGTATATGAAAGGTGAGGAATATGTGATAATGTTGGAAAGGAAGGATGGAAGCAGCTTGTCTTAAATATTGAAGATGAGAATTCATATTTGCTCTTAAAAAGTTACTGAAATTTATTGAATAGAAAGTAACATGGTTAGACCTGCTTTTTTTTTTTTTTTTTTTTTTTTTGCTTTTTGCTGAGGCAATTGGGGTTAAGTGACTTGCCCAGGGTCACACAGCTAGGAAGTGTCTGAGACCACATTTGAACTCAGGTCTTCCTGACTTCAGGGCTGTGCTCTATTCACTGCACCACCTAGCTGCCCCAGTTAGACCTGCTTTTAAAGAAAATGGCAACTATAAGGAAGGTGGATTGGAGAGTGGGAGAGACATGATTAAAAGGCTAGTTGCAGAGATATGGGAGAAAAGTGAAAAGTCTGAACTAATGTGGTGGTAACTGTGTAGACCAAAAGAAGGAAACAGATCTAAGAGGTAGAATAAAAAAATAATAGAAGTTTCTACTAAGTGTACACCTCTTCCCCCCCTCTCTCTCTATATATGTATATGTATATATGTGTGTATGTGTGTGTGTGTGTGTGTGTGTGTGTGTGTGTGTGTACAGATATAACAAGTGCTGTTTACCAGGCACTGTATTAAGTGTTTTACAAATGACAAATGTTATCTCATTTTGAACTTCATATAAACACTGGGAGGGAGGAGTTATTATCCCCATTTATAAACAGAGGTTAAGTGCTTTGTTCAAGAATACATAACCATTATGTGGACAGCACTGGATTTAAACTCACATCTTCCTAATTCCAGATCCAAAACTCTATTCACTCTGCCACTTGTTGGCTCTGTGTGTGTGTGTGTGTGTGTGTGTGTGTGTGTGTGTGTGTGTGTATTAGATGTAGGGAATAAGGCTGAGTTAATAAGAGATTTTGAACCTGGATAACTACAACAATAATGGTTCTCTCAACACTAAAAAGAACAAGAACTTCAGAGGAGACATGGATTTCATAGGGAGAAGAGCCCCTTTGGGGGGCTATTGACTATTCCCAGTATTTCAATAAGATGAAAGCTCAAAATTCCATTGTTTTTGATGACAGGTAAGATCTTCAAGGCCTTAACATCTGTCTTCCCTCTAGGCCCTGGCAATCCTAAGGCATTATCCTGATTCTTTCAGTAGCATTTCTGCTGGGCTGTTTTGCTCAGCTAAACTCTTAGAGTCTGCTCTTCTTTGTAGCTGACTTAATTTCAGGAATAGGTCTTAAGATCTGAAGTTCAACACTAACTCTCTTCTTTGTTGCCAGAGGTCACATTCCATGAAATTTCTCTGGCATCAAGAGACTGCCTCTTTGTCTCTCTGTGTGACTTGGCTCTCTTAACTGTGCTTCTGACTTTCTCAAACTATTTGAATGAGATATCTTCTATTGAGCAAATAGATGTCTATTATAGGGAGAGGACACATGAGGTCCCATAAATATGAACATACAACAGTGTTCCTTATGGTAGCAAAGAATTAGAATTGAAATTGATATCTTACCAACTGGGAAATGATTTTAAAAAGTTGTGGTATCTTCCCATGATAGAAATATTAAGGCACAATTATGAAATGACAAATATGAAGAATGAGGTATCTTCTACCGAGAAAATAATTTAGATAATTTAGGGGCAATGGGATATAATGGTAATGGAAAAGAAAAATTCTGCTTTCCCTTATTGCTTCCCAATGGCATAGATTCAGAGACGCTATTCATAACTGCTTCCAGCCTAGAATGACTTAATCATCTGACTGAGTCTTTTAAGTGTAATCTGTGGATGTGGCCAATCATATTTCATAAGGGGATAACAAGGTGTTAACATTTTTGTTAACACATTTCATCATATCATCATCTGTGATTTTATCCTGTAACTGCATTAATTAAGCCTCATCAACCACAAATTATTATGTATAATTATATTATAGCTCTGTTACTACATTCTGTATTAGTTCATATAAGTCCTCACAAGTTTCTCCAAATTCATCATTTGTCATTTCTTATTGTGTAATGATGTTCTTATCATTAGAAGATGCCACATTTTTTAGCCATTTACCAGGTGGTAGGATACCAATTTCAACTCCAATTCTTCATTGTCACAAGAAGTGCCATTGCGTGGTCATATTTATGGTACCTTATATGTTCTCTCCCTATAACTGGTATAGCTTATTTCTCAACTTCCCCTGAGGGTTCGAAGCAAAAATACAACTTTTATACACTAAGCTCTAAACCAAAGCTTCATAAACTATGGGTTGCAACACCATATAAGGTAGCATAACTGAAGGTGGGGATTGCAAAAAAAAATTGGCAACATTAAAAGATTTCTGAACACAAGGATTAAAAATTAATTCAAATTCAAATGCATAATGAATCCAAGGTGCTTCTGACAGCACTTGCCCATTTTGTATCATGAGATTTCACTGCAGCCTTAGTTTTGAACATACAACATGAGCACATTACATTGCACATGCATGAATGCTGCCAGAAACAGCTCAGCTCAGATTTCAGACAGGGCTCTATAAAATTTCAAAGCAAAAAGAAGTTGGAAAAAATCTAAGAAACCCTGCTCTAGATCAGGGTAGGCAGCCCTTTTGATGTTACCTCTGGAAATAATATTTCAAAAATAAAAATTCAAAAATTAATTTGAATTATTGATATCTAGGCCTTTTAAAATAAGAAGGGAGCCTCCTCAATCTTGCCACATAAGTAATTGCTATGACACTTATGGTTCTAATAAAAGCTGATTTAGGATATAGCAATAATATTATTGCCAGTTAGAGCTAAACAGGTTCCTAACAGAGGTTACTCCTCTTTTTAATCTGACTTTCCCCACCCCACCCTAGCTTCTTACCTAGAATTCTCAGTTCTCAGATCTAGTCATGGGATCTCTTCTTTCATTCTCATTTGTGTTTTTGTTTGGACTAAAAAGAAATAAAGTTCCACTCTATGCTATCCTAGATCTAACTTCTTTTAGCAGCTCCAAATCTCCTTACTTTTCTGTCCCACCAATTTTCTCATATCACAGGGAGTGTAGACATGACTCAGAATGATAATTCTTGGGTTGTTATCTAGTAATAATAATTAAAATGAATAACGAGATCTGTTACCATACTTGAAATCTTCAATATATATGCTAATGTTCTCTCAAGAAATCATGATATTTAAGTTCAACTTCTTCAGGTTCTTCACTCTACCTTTGCTCCCCATAAGGGTAGGCATACTTTAGATCATAGATTTGGAACAGGAAGGGACCTTAGAAATCATCTAGTCAACCCTCCCACTCTTTCCTAAAAGCAGGGGCCCAGAAAGATTAAATCATCACAGTGAGTTACTGACAGGGCTAATATTTCAACCGAGGTCCTCTGACTATCAATCTAGTGTTCTTCCTATTTTTTGTGTCCCATTCCATCTTGTCTTTATTTATGACTTTGTTAAATCCATGATCTTGCACTTTAAAGTTTCTCTCTACTATCATAATTTTCTATCTTTCCAACTGTTTCCATCTTTCTCTTTCTGTCTCCACTTTTGCCCATCTTATTCTTTTTTGTCCCCTCCATTCATTTTGCCCCCTCCTGTTCTCCTAGTCATTAATCAAGCATGCCTTCTATATGTCTGGAATTGAATGAGACACCAGGAATACAAATAAAAAGACCATAACAATCTCTTTTCTCAATAGCTTACATTCTAAAGAAAGTTACAAGTACATATATGTGTATGTATATGCATATGTGTGTATATATGCATGATAGTAAAAATTAATATAAAATACTTTACAAAGTAGTTTGATAGGGAGGACACTAGTAGGTAGGAAGATTAGAAAAGGTTTCACATAGAAGATACTTGAGCTGAGTCTTAAAAGAAGAAGAGTATTCTAAGAGGTAGAGGTAAAAAATACATGCATCAGAGACTTGGAAGATGGCCAGTAAAAGCATGAGATCCAAGATCATTTGTTGTCTGTAAAAAAATACACAGAAAGTTTGGCTAGATTGAAGAATGTATCAGTGGGATCAATGTCCAGTAAGGTTGAAAAGATAAGCTAAGACCAGTATGTGAAAAGCTAAATTGAAGAATTTATGGGTTATTTTTTTCCTAAAGGTGATAGGATTTTATTAATAAAAGATTCGAAATTATCAAAACTACAATCAAGAATAATTACTTGACAGTGAAGGCTAGATCAGAGTGGAGAGAGATTTGAGGAAGGGAAGGCAATTAAAAGCCCATTACAATAATGTATTTAAGAGGTGATGAAGGCCTGAATTAAGGTTGTAGGTAGCTTTGTGAGTAAGGAAGATGGGATCAAGTTTGAATTGTGAATAATTCAGAACTGGGGTTCAACATAGATTGACTGGCTGTAGAGCAAGGAGAAAGGAAGTCAAGAGCAGAGAACAATGGGGAAAATGAACTAATTATTGGGCTGAGAATGGAAAGGGGGTCTGGGGGAAAAGAAGTTAAAGGTAAGAATAATGGCCTACAATAAGAAAAAATGATAGGTTTAGGAAGAATGAGGCATAGGAAAAGATATAATGATAGGAGATTATAATAAGATGGAAAAATAGAGTTGTTTTTTTTTCCATTAAGGAATTAGAACAGTTATAGGTAATAAAAGCCAGAGCAAGGAGTGATCACCTCTACATATGGCCGAGGTAGAATGAAGGAGCATATTATAATACTTAAAGAGACTGAGGAACTGGAAGATTAGGGGGATTATTACCCTTGCTCTGGTCTAACTTTTATCTCTACACTGTTTTCACCTTATAGTTGCCCAGTTCAACTATGTTCTGTTCTCTGCTTTGCTGCCTGTCCTACAGCCATTCACACCTTGTTTATCCTCAGCTCTTTATGAACCTGCCATCTATTTTCTCCTCTTCTCCTATGGCTTCTCTAATCTCAACTGGCTTTCACTGTTGCATGGCACTCCTTTTCTTTCCTAAATGATCCATTAACACAGTCTTCACAGCAGATATTCCAAACCTTCTCCTTAAGTCTCCTACACTACCCCTGTCTCATTCCCTCTTAAAAGAAAACTTTGTCCACTACTTTATTGAAAAAATCCCTTACTTTCCATCTCAAAACCCCTCTACATCTTCTCTTACCATTTACTTTATTACTATAAACTTTGAGAAGGATAGTAGTCTTCCTCCTTATCAAAACTAACCCTCTATTTGTACAATTGATTGCATCCCTTCCAAGAACTTTTTTCATTAATCATTCCATCATTCTCTCCCATCTTCAGTCACTCATTTTTTTTAGTTTCTTTCCTACTGTATACAAATGTATACAGTCTTTACTGCTCCTCCCCATTCTCACCCTTGAATAGCCTTCATTTAATGTTGCCATTCTTTCACTTAAATATCTTTTTTATTTCTTTCACCAACTTCTGGATTTATAATGTTACATGTACTCTGTGATGCCATTCTTTTTCTAGCCACTCATTTATCATCCTCTTGAAATCAAACCCTCTCACTCTAATGGAATTGTTCTTTCTAGGCTTATCAATCATCTCTCAACTGCTAAAAACCAAGATCGTTTTCTCAGTCTTCCCCTGTCTTAAGTTTTTTGTAGCTTTTTATATTGTTGACTACCCCCAAATTTCTGGACAGTCTTTTCTTTGATTCCATAAACCTGTATTTCCTTCACCTATCTGTTTCTTTTGCTTTTATTAGATCATCTATTTCTTGCTATAATATAATATAGATGGCTATAATGTATCTATTTAGGGCCATAATGTATCTATTTAGGGCCATAATTTTTTTCTCTCCCTAAAAACCTTTCCCTGATGATCTTGGATGGGTTTCATTATTTCTTTGGAAATGCCTCAAAATTTATATATCATTTCATAATCTCTCTCTTGAACTTCCTACAACATCAATTTCCTTTTGGATATCACTACCTCACTATCTCATTAAGTATCTCCAGTTCAACAAGTCCAAAATGGAATCAATCGTTTTATTTTCTCTCTGGTGGAGAAAGGACCATTCTTCCTCCATTTCTGTTGCAGATACCATTACCTTTTACAGTTTAGGACTGCAATATTAACACTTTCTATTCCCTTATCTCTCAGATACAATCATGTCAAATTTCAGTAGTTCTATCCCCAACCTCTTTCTCATACTTATTCTTTCTTTGCTCATACAAAAATCACCTGATTTAAACTGCCCCCTTCCCATCATCTCTCATCTAAAGCTTTATAATAGCTTCCTGATTATTTTTTCTTTCACTTTTAAATATTTTTTATTTTTTTTAGTTTTTCTTTTTCCCCAGTTACACATAAAAATAACATTTTTTCTGATTATACATGTATATTCTTTTTTACACCATTCTTTATGAATTATGTTGGGCAAGAAAAATCACATCAAAAAGAGAAAAACTGTGAGAGAGAAAAGGAAAAAAAACAGAAGAAAAAGGGGGATAGTGAATATGGTATGTGTTGATTTACATTTAGTCTGCATAGCTCTCTCTCTGGATGCAGATGGCATTTTTCCATCCAAAGTTTATTGGGATTGCCTTGGATCACTGAAGCACTGAGAAAACTTTTATAGTTGATCATTGCATACTCTTGCTATTACTGTATACAATGTATTCCTGGTTTTGCTAGTTTTGCTCTGCATCAGTTTGTGTAAATCTTTCCAGGTTTTTCTAAAATCTATTTGTTCATCATATTTTATAGAACAAAAATATTCCATCATTTTCATATACCATAACTTATTCAGTCATTCCCAAATTGATTAATATCTACTCATTTTCCAATTCCTTGCCACCACAAAAAGAGCTACTACAAACATTTTTGCATTTATGGGTCCTTTCCCCTACATTAGGATTTTTTTGGGATACCAACCCAGTCAGTAGTGGCACTGCTGGATCAAAAAGTATGTACAATTTTAAGCCCTTTAAGGCATGGTTCCAAATTAGCTGCCTGATTGTTTTCCCTGCTTCCAGTCTCTCCCTTTTCTAATCCATCCTCTTTATCTCTGTCAAAATAAACACTTAACATGTCATTTTCTTCTCAAAAACATTTAGAGGTTTCCTTTTGGCTCCAAGACAAAATATAGAGTCCTCAACCTGGTTTTTAAGAACCTTTATAATCATGTTCCCATTTACTATTCCAACCTTTATATTACTTGCTTTTAATGTATTCTATGTACCAGTCATACTGGCCAACTAGCTATTTTCCAGACCTGACATTCTGTCTTCCACTTTTGAACATTTGTATAGTCTTCCATGTGCAAAAGTCATTCTGTTCTGTCCCACAGTCATTCTCTTACAAGGCTTGTTCTCTGAAGTCTTCCTTGACCCACATTTATTAATGCTTCTTTTCTCCTCAGATTATCTTGTTTACTTCTTATGTATATGCTGTATCCTCTCCCCAATAGTATGTAAGCTCCTTGAGAGTCAGGCTCCCTCTGTGTTTGTCTTTGTGTAATTGGAGCCTAGTAGAATCTGAAATTTTTCAATATATTTACATTTTTAATAACATAGATAGGTACATAAGTATACTAAGTGTGCTTTTATGCAATTTGCTTTGTTTTCTATTTAAATGAGAGGCTAATTATAAGCCTATTTGAATTATAAATTTGCTATAGTTGACTCAATTATCCATTTTATGGATTTTCCTTGGTAACTTAAAAAATGCTCAATGAGATGGCTATTACTAATCTCCACTTTGGTCACCCTCTGTTAGGAAAAAATGGTGGGGAGGGAAATGTTTATGGTTCATCAATTAAAATGTGATTTATGTGGATTTATTTTGTATCCTGCCACTTTGCTAAAGTTGTGAATTGTTTCTAGTAGTTTTTTAGTTGAGTCTCTAGGGTTCTCTAAGTATACCATCATGTCATCTGCAAAGAGTGATAATTTGGTTTCTTCACTACCTACTCTGATTCCTTTTATCTCTTTTTCTTCTCTTATTGCTGAAGCTAACATTTCTAATACAATATTAAATAGTAATGGTGACAGTGGGCAGCCTTGTTTCACTCCTGATCTTATTGGGAATGGTTCTAGTTTGACTCCATTACATATGATGCTTGCTGAAGGTTTTAAGTAGATACTACTAATCATTTTAAGGAAAAGCCCATTTATTCCTATACTCTCCAGTGTTTTTAATAGGAATGGGTGTTGGATTTTATCAAAGGCTTTTTCTGCATCTATGGAGATAATCATATGGTTTTTATTAATTTGGTTATTAATATAATTGATTATGCTAATAGTTTTCCTAATATTGAACCAGCCCTGCATTCCTGGTATAAATCCTACTTGGTCATGATGTATTATCCTGGGGATGACTTTCTGTAATCTTGTTGCTAAAATCTTATTTAAAATTTTTGCATCAATATTCATTAGGGAAATGGGTCTATAGTTTTCTTTCTCAGTTTTCTCCCTACCTGGTTTAGCTATCAGCACCATATCTGTGTCATAGAAGGAATTTGGTAGTACACCTTCTTTCCCTATTTTTTCGAATAGTTTATATAGTATTGGGATTAATTGTTCTTTGAATGTTTGGTAAAATTCACATGTAAATCCATCTGGTCCTGGAGATTTTTTCTTAGGGAGTTGATTAATAGCTTGTTCTATTTCTTTTTCTGAAATAGGGCTATTTAAATAATTTATTTCCTCTTCTGTTAATCTGGGCAATCTATATTTTTGTAGATATTCCTCCATTTCATTTACATTATCAAATTTATTGGCATAAAGTTGGGCAAAGAAACTCCTAATTATTACTCTAATTTCCTCTTCATTGGAGGAAAGTTCTCCCTTATCATTTTTGAGACCAACAATTTGATTTTCCTCTTTCCTTTTTCTAATCAAATTAACTAAAGGCTTATCTATTTTGTTGGTTTTTTCATAAAACCAACTCTTACTTTTATTTATTAATTCAATAGTTTTCTTATTTTCAATTTTATTGATCTCCCCTTTAATTTTCAGAATTTCCAATTTGGTATTTAATTGAGGGTTTTTAAATTGGTCTTTTTCTAGCTTTTTTAATTGTAAGCCCAGTTCATTAATCTTCTCCTTCTCTGTTTTACGCAAGTAAGCATCTAGAGATATAAAATTACCCCTTATAACCGCTTTAGCCGAGTCCCACAAATTTTGGTATGTTGTCTCATTGTTGTCATTCTCCTGGATGAAATTTTCGATTGTGTCTGTAATTTGCTCTTTCACCCATTCGTTCTTCAGGATTAGATTATTTAATTTCCAAATAACTTGTGGTCTATTTTCTCCTGGCCTTATATTACATGTGAGTTTTATTGCATCATGATCTGAGAAGGATGCATTTACTATTTCTGCTTTTCTGCATTGGATTCTGAGGATTTTATGCCCTAACACATGATCAATTTTTGTATAAGTTCCATGAACCCCTGAGAAAAAAGTATACTCCCTTCTATCACCATTCAATTTCCTCCAGAGATCTATCATACCTAACTTTTCTAGCCTTTTGTTAACCTCCCTAACTTCTTTCTTATTTATTTTGGAATTTGATTTATCTAATTCTGAGAGAGCAAGGTTGAGATCTCCCACTAGTATAGTATTACTGTCTATTTCTCCTTGCATCTCTCTTAACTTCTCCTCTAGGAATTTGGATGCTATACCACTTGGTGCATATATGTTAAGTATTGATACTGCTTCATTGTCTATGGAACCCTTTAGTAAAATGTAGTTTCCTTCCTTATCTCTTTTAATTAGATCTATTTTTGTTTTTACTTGATCCGAGATAAGGATTGCTACCCCTGCCTTTCTTTGTTCACCTGAAGCATAGAAGATTCTGCTCCAGCCCTTTACCTTCACTCTGTATGTATCTCTATGTTTTAGATGTGTTTCTTGTAAACAACATATTGTAGGATTCTGGCTTTTAATCCAGTCTGCTACTCGCTTCCGTTTTATGGGAGAGTTCATCCCATTCACATTCACAGTTAAAATAACTATATCTGTATTCCCTGCCATCTTATTTACCCAGAGTTATGATTTTCTCTTCCCTTTCCCCTCTCTCCCTTCCCCCTACCCAGTACGTTGCTCTTGATGACCACCTCCCACCAATAATCCTCCTCCCTTTAGAGTCCCTCCCTCCCCTTTATACCTTTCCCCTAATCCTTCTATTAGTTTATCCCTTTCCTTTTCTCCCCTCCCTCCTACCTTCCCACAAGGAGGGTCAGTGCTTTCTTTGAAGCTAAATGTGTCTGATATACTCTCTTAGAGTCCAATCTAATGAGAGTAAGGTTTACACAATACTCATCACCCTCCCTTCTTTCCCTCAATTATATTAGATCTTCTATGTCTCTTTATGAGATTTTGCCTTATTTTACCTCCTTTATTTTTACTTTATTTTGCCTCCTTTTCCCCCCTCCCCCCTTTTTCTTTTTCAGTATGGTATCCCTTCCAACTCTATTTTCTTTTCCATTATTATCAAAGAAAAATCAAATTATACTGCCATTCTTTAAAGGATACCTATAGTAGGAATATAGTTCTCAAGAGATTTCCTTTTTACCTTTTTATGTTTCTCTTGAGTTCTCTATTTGGAAGTCAAATTTTTTGTTCAGATCAGGTCTTTTCATTAGAAATAGGTGAAATTCTCCTGTATCAGTGAATGACCATCTTCTTCCCTGGAAGATGATGCTCATTCTAGCTGGATAACTTATTCTTGGCTGTAATCCAAGTTCTTTTGCCTTTCGGAATATCTGGTTCCAGGCCCTTCGATCCTTCAATGTGGAAGCTGACAGATCCTGTGTAATTCTAATGACAGTTCCTCGGTATTTGAACTGTTTCTTTCTAGCTGCTTGCAATATCTTTTCCTTGGTGCGATAGTCCTGAAATTTGGCCACGATATTCCTTGGGGTTTTAATTTTGGGGTCTCTTTCTGGAGGTGATCGGTGAATTCTTTCAATGCCAATTTTGCCTTCTGATTCTAAAACATCAGGGCAATTCTCTTTCATGATTTCCTGGAAGATAGCATCCAGGTTCTTTTTTTCATCGTGGCTTTCAGGGAGTCCGATAATCCTTAAATTGTCTCTCCTGGATCTGTTTTCCAAGTCAGTTGTTTTTCCTAGGAGATATTTCATATTTTCTTCTATTTTTTCATTTTTTTGTTTTTGTTTAACTGATTCTTGAAGTCTTTTTGAGTCATTTACTTCTATTTGTTCAATTTTAATTTTTAAAGTATTATTTCCTTCAGTTATCTTTTTTAGCTCCTTTTGTAGCTGGCCAATTGAATTTCTTGATTCAATGCATTCTTTTTCCATTTTGCCAGTTTTATTTTTCAGTGAATTGTTGTCTTTTTCCAATTCACCAATTTTGTTTTT
>JAJPUD010000320.1:719131-766396 GCA_023553655.1 Myrmecobius fasciatus
ATGCGAGCTGATGGTTTTAAATAGATGCTACCGACTATTTTAAGGAAAAGTCCATTAATTCCTATACTCTCTAATGTTTTTAATAGGAATGGATGTTGGATTTTATCAAATGCTTTTTCTGCATCTATTGAGATTATCATATGGTTTTTGTTAGTTTGGGTATTAATATAGTCAATTATGTTAATAGTTTTCCTAATATTGAACCATCCCTGCATTCCTGGTATAAATCCTACTTGGTCATGGTGTATTATTCTAGGAATGATTTTCTGTAATCTCTTTGCTAATATTTTATTTAAGATTTTTGCATCAATATTCATTAAGGAGATTGGTCTATAATTTTCTTTCTCTGTTTTTGTTTTACCTGGTTTAGGTATCAGTACCATGTCTGTATCATAAAAAGAGTTTGGTAGGAGTCCTTCATTTCCTATTTTTTCGAATAGTTTATATAATATTGGAGTTAACTGTTCTTTAAATGTTTGGTAGAATTCACATGTAAATCCATCTGGTCCTGGGGATTTTTTCTTAGGGAGTTGATTAATGACTTGTTCTATTTCTTTTTCTGAAATGGGACTATTTAAGTAATTTATTTCCTCTTCTGTTAATCTGGGCAATCTATATTTTTGTAGATATTCCTCCATTTCACTTAGGTTATCAAATTTATTGGCATACAGTTGGGCAAAGTAACTCCTGATTATTGCTCTAATTTCCTCTTCATTGGTGGAAAGTTCTCCCTTTTCATTTTTGAGACTAACAATTTGATTTTCCTCTTTCCTTTTTCTAATTAAATTAACTAGAGGTTTATCTATTTTGTTGGTTTTTTCATAAAACCAACTTTTAGTTTTATTTATTAATTCAATAGTTTTTTTACTTTCAATTTTACTAATCTCTCCTTTTATTTTTAGGATTTCAAGTTTGGTATTTGATTGGGGGTTTTTAATTTGTTCTTTCTCTAGCTTTTTTAGTTGCAAGCCCAATTCATTGATTTTCTCTTTTTCTATTTTATGCAAATAAGCATCTAGAGATATAAAATTTCCCCTTATTACCGCTTTGGCTGTATCCCACAAATTTTGGTATGTGGTCTCATTATTGTCATTCTCTTGAATGAAATTAGTAATTGTGTCTGTAATTTGCTGTTTCACCCATTCATTCTTTAGGATAAAATTATTTAGTTTCCAATTGGTTTTTGGTCTATTTTCTCCTGGCCTTATATTGCATGTGATTTTTATTCCGTCATGATCTGAAAAAAATGCATTTATTATTTCTGCCTTCCTGCATTTGATTTTGAGGTTTTTGTGTCCTAGCACATGGTCAATTTTTGTATAAGTTCCATGGACTGCTGAGAAAAAAGTAAACTCCTTTCTGTCTCCATTTAATTTCCTCCAAAGATCTATCATACCTAACTTTTCTAACATTTTGTTTACCTCCTTAACTTCTTTCTTATTTATTTTGTGGTTTGATTTATCAAGTTCTGAGAGAGGGAGGTTGAGATCCCCCACTATTATAGTTTTGCTGTCTATTTCTTCTTGCATCTCTCTGAACCTTTCCTCTAGGAATTTCCATGCTATACCACTTGGTGCATATATGTTTAGTATTGATATTGCTTCATCATCTATGGTACCCTTTAGGAAGATATAATTTCCTTCTTTGTCTCTTTTAATTAAGTCTATCTTTGCTTTTACTTGGTCTGAGATCAGGATTGCTACCCCTGCTTTTTTTTGTTCACCTGAAGCATAATAGATTCTGCTCCAGCCTTTTACCTTCACCCTATATGTATCTCTATGTTTTAGATGTGTTTCTTGTATACAACATATTGTTGGATTCTGGTTTTTAATCCACTCTGCTATCTGCTTCTGCTTTAAGGGAGAGTTCATTCCATTCACATTCACAGTTAAAATAACTAATTCTGTATTTCCTGTCATCTTATTTACCCTAGCTTATGCTTTTCTCTTTCTTATCCCCTTTCCCTCCTCCCTACTATTTTGCTTTTGAAAACCACTTCCCTCAAACAATCCTTCCCCTTTAGAGCCCCACCCCCCCCCCTTTAACCCCCATCCCTCCAGTTTCCTAATAAGTACATCTATTATTCCCTCTGAGCCAAATCTGATGAGATGGAGATTAACCCAATTCTCATTCCCCTCCCTTTTCTCCCCTCAATCATTATAGGTTTTCTTTGCCTCTACATGTGATGTAATTTCCCTTATTTTACCTCCTTTTCCTCTTCTTCCAGTGTTATCCCTTTTTTACCTCTAATTTCTTTTTCAGTTTATCATATCGTAAGATTCATAAAATCACAATAAACATATAATAATAATCATAAAATCACAGTAATCATATCATAATCATAATGTAATAATCGATTCATAAAATCAACCCTCATTCTATAAATATCTATAACATAAATATAGTTCTCAAGAGTTATTTTTTCTTGTTACCTTTTTATGTTTCTCTTGTGTTCTGTGTTTGTAGATCAATTTTTTTGTTCAGTTCTGGTCTTTTCAGTAGAAATAGGTGAAATTCTCCTATATCATTGAAAGACCATCTTCTTCCCTGGAAGATAATGCTCAATCTAGCTGGGTAACTTATTCTTGGCTGTAATCCAAGTTCCTTTGCCCTTCGGAATATCTGATTCTAGGCCCTTCGATCCTTCAAAGTAGAAGCTGCTAGGTCCTGTGTGATCCTAATTGTAGTTCCCCGATATTTAAATTGTTTCTTTCTGGCTTCTTGTAATATCTTTTCCTTGGTATGATAGTTCTGGAATTTAGCCACGATATTTCTGGGGGACTTAATTTTTGGGTTTCTTTCAGGAGGTGATCGGTGGATTGTTTCAAGGAGTATTTTGCCTTCTGGGTGTAAAATATCAGGGCAGTTTTCTTTTATGATTTCCTGGAATATAGTGTCCAGGTTCTTTTTTTCATCATGGCTTTCAGGAAGCCCTATAATCCTTAGATTGTCTCTCCTAGATCTATTTTCCAGGTCAGTTGTTTTTCCTAGGAGATATTTCATGTTTTTCTCTATCTTTTCATTTTTTTGTTTTTGTTCAACTGATTCTTGAAGTCTTGATGAGTCATTAATTTCCAATTGTTCGATTCTAATTTTTAATGTCTTATTTTCTTCAGTTACTGTTTTTAGTTCCTTTTGCAATTGACCAATTACATTTTTTTGTTCATTGCATTCTTTTTCCATTTTTTCTATTTTATTTTGCAGTGATCTCATTTCGTTTCCCCATGTTTCTTCTAACTCTCTTTTAAGATTTTTTATGTAATCTTCAAAGAAAGCCTTGTGACATGGAGACCAGTTTATGTCTCTCTTTGGGGCTTTTTCTGGAGTTGCTTTACCTTTAGGGACCTCAGGATTTGAGGTCTGTTCTTCCCTCTCTCCATAAAAGTTGTCTATGGTGAGAGCTCTTTTTGGTTTTTTATTCATTTTTTTTTAAAAGGTGTGAGGTCTGTTTAGGGCAAAGGGGGGACAGCTGCTTTAATTTGCCCTGGGGCAGTTCTGCTGATTGAGTTATTTCAGGAACTGGGCAGTTCTGCTGATTGAATTATGTCAGGGGCTGGGCAGCTCCGCTGATTGAATTATTTCTGGTGCTTATCAGTCCTGTTGTTTGATTGATTGCTTTAAGGTGCTGTGTAATGGCAGCTAGTTACGATGCTCATCAGGGGTTCAGTGGTTCACAATCTATCCCCCTCAAAAGGCAGACCCTCCAAACCACCTGCCCACAATCAGGACAAATTGTTCCAAGAGGCTCGCAGAAGACTCCCAGGTGTGTGAAAAGCACAACGCTCCCACTCCTGTTCTGACTCCTGTTCCAGCTCCCTGCTCCAGCTCCCTGCCCCAGTCTCCCTGTGCTGCAGTCTGGGTTCAGTAGGCCACCCCCTGCCCCATTAAAACAGACCTGTTTTGAGGTTCTTCCAGAGTATCTTCTTCTAGAATCGTGTTGTTCTCAGGATATTGTGGATTTTTTTGCTTCAGAATCAGTCTAGAGGCTTCATATTTTGTTGGTTTGAGGGGAGGTTAGAGGAGGTTACAGAGAATCCTGTCTGATCTCCGCCACCATGGCTCCAACCCCCGGAAGGAAAGAGCCAATTTATTTGAATTTGTTGAAAAGTAATATAGCCTAGTACATAGAGGTCTAGCTTAGAGTCAGGAATCAATTAGTCAACAGTATTTCTTAATCACTGACTATGTGCCAAGCATTATGATGTACTCTGGACATACAAAGACAAGAATGATGATCTCTTCCCTCCAGAAGATTACATTCAATTGAGGAATGCAGCCAGTAAATATAGAAATATAATCAAAATTATATTTAACATGCATATGAGTGAATTTTTTGAAGGAAAGCATTAGTACCTGGGAGCAGGAAGGTGGTACAGTGAATAGAGTGTCAGGCCTAGAATCAGAAAGTTTTATCTTCCTAAATTCAAATCTGGTCTCAGTCACTTGTTATTTTAATCCTATCACTTAATCCTGTTTGCCTCAGTTTCCATATCTATAAAACAAGCTGAAGAAGGAAATGATAAAACACTCCAGTATCTTTGCCAAGAAAACCTCAAGTGGGATCATGAAGAGTTAGACATGATTGAAAAAACAACTCAATAACAACAAGTAATATTTGGGGTATCAGAAAAGTAGTCCTCTTTTAGAAGGTGACTTTTAATCTGAGAGGTAGAGGTAGAGAAAGAGTGCAATCCAAGAATGAGAAATAGTTTATGCAAAGGAAAATAAAATGCCAGTTTGGCTAGACTCAAAAGAGTATGAAAAGGAATGAAGATAAATGGACCCAGAAAAATCGGTTTGAGCCAAATTGAGGTTTTTAAATACAAATAGAGAAGTTTACATTTGAATCTAGAGGCAACAATGAGCTCACTAGAGTTTATTGAACTGGGGAGTGTCATGGTCATATTGCTTTGTCAATTGTATGGAAAATGATTTACACTGATGCGATACTTTAGGTGAGGTGACTTATGAGGCTTTTGCAGGTGATACAGACCAGAATTAGGATGGTCTCAAGAGATGCTGAAGAGTAGAATTGATAAGACTCAGGAAGTAATTAGAAATTTGGGGAAAGAGAAATGAAGTAAAAAATGAGGCAAACCTTGATAACTATTGGAAAGGATATTAGTGACTCAACAAAAACTGGAAATTAGGAAAAGGGGTAATGATGTTAAGAATGCTTGGGTTAGACAGAAGTCTTTAATACAGCTTTAGGATCATAGGTAAGTGTCTCAAGGTAGTCAGGTGGAATAAATAGAACTAGGCTTGGAATTATGAAGACACATCTTCATGAGTTCAAATTGTGAACCTGGGCTTACTCACTTAACTTTTTTTTTGTCTCAGTTTCATCTGTAAAATGAGCTGGAGAAGGAAATAGCAAACTACTCCAGTATCTTTACCAAGAAAATTCCAAATGGAATCATAAAAAGTCAGACACAACTGAAAAACGATTGAACAACAAAATGTCTTAACCTCTTAGTATCCCAGGTAACTCTTCAAGATGAATGTGACAATAAGTGGAAGGAAGAACTGCTACTGAAAAGCAGATCCTTTGATGTCCAAACCAGTATTCTTTCCACTAGGCCATGTAGATGGATTTTAAAATATGAATTTAAAAAAACAATTAATATTGATTTATCTTGTATTTTATAACTCAGATAGAATGGACTAAACATCTTTTGGTTAAAGGTCTAATCATTCTTTAAACCTTTACTACCAAGATCTGCATGAAATCTAATCTTGTTACATATCCAATCAGAGCAGTGGTTTTATTTGTTGTGACAATTCTTTCTGACTTGCTTTATTGTTTTAGTTTATTTTGAATTATCCTAATGCCTGAAGCTTTCTGGGTGCACATACAGAAGGGAATATTGTACATCAATAAGAAATAACATATTCTAATAGACAGTTTTGGCCACAGAATGTATCAAGACTTTCTTCATTGCTATAAGTCAAACCAACATATATCTAGCAACATGGTTAAATATCAAAGGCCCTGTCTTAATCAGAAAAAAAGGGAATCTCAAGGAGAAAAATGTTCATCTCTAATTCCCAAAGACATAAAACTGGGGCTCTTAAGGAGATGCAACACAACTGGTCTTAATTAGTCACACAGTGTTGAAGAGGTGACCTGTAGGGTAGTCGAATCACAACCTGCAGAAAAATTCATGGAGACTGGCCAAAATACATTAAAAGCCTATGGGTCTGACTTTTTTATGCTATTTCAGTCAAAGGTCCACTTATTCCCCAGAGAGCTGTAAATGCCTTATTTATCTGATTTTCCCCCTGACTAATAGTGTCCTTAAATTTCCCTCTAGCTTTTTGCCTGGTCCTGTTTTACTTGCCTTCATCCTATGAGGTGAGATTTAAGTGGCAAAGTGGGTTCTGAGAGCATAAAACTGTCTACAATGCAGGGTAATTCAATAGGAGAAACCCAAGCAATACTCCAAGGACAGGGGAGTCCTTATAATGGGTAGTCTTGATATCCCATATTTTCCCAGGCATTTAATTAAACTCTTTTAATGCAGTTAAGTAAGATGACAAAAAAGACAAGGGATCCCATTTCATCAAGGTATACAAAGTTTTATAATTTAAGTTTTCTCCATATTCTCTGAAGTATTGGTACATTGGTCCTGAGTCTCTATTGTTTGTTGCCCCTTTTTGGATCCAGTTTGGATCTAGGTTGTATTCTAATCCCCTATTTGCAGCATTTCTGTTTTGAAAAGGAAAATTGATCTTTCATGAGAAACTTCATGAAGAACTCCCACTATATCCTTTTCAGGACCATGGCTGCTTATGGTGCATTAAAAATGTATAACCTTAAATTTGAGTACTTCGTGGTAATGCAGGAATGTGGCTTTCTTACCCTGGAGACACACTAAAAGTGAGCTGTAGTTGTTTTGCTGAAATAATAGGTATTGTACATTCTTCCACAAAGAAGTGATCTTGCTATTATAATCTTAATGCCTTAATGTTCTTATTTAAGGTTTATGGGCAATAAGACACAGAGATAATAGTAGATTTATCAGGAACATAAATTATTTACACAATGACCAAAATTACCTGTGGTTTTGAGATTGCCATTTCTAATAGTATAACCAGCAGTCTATGCTCTCAGCACTAGGGCAAGAGGAGGGGAATCGTCACCTATGGGATTTTGTAAAGATCATATAATGCATTAAGTGCTTGACTTCAGCTTCTTTCACTGAAGATTGGAGCCTATTATGTCTTAATGCAATGTCTTGGAAATTAATGTATTAAAAGACAGTATTCTTTTAAAAATGCTTAATTTTTCAGTAATTACAGCAACATATGGTAGTTTTTACCAGAAAAAAAAAATGTGCTTCTTTCCTCATGCTGTACCTGGGCATCCCACGATATCATGGGAAACCATGTTCTATGATGGCATAGAGGACTATAACTCCTTTTTCTTTGGTATTTGTGAGCTCCATTCAACATTGGCAAAGTTAAAAATCTGAAACTTAGTCAAGTCTTCCTGTATCTCCTTATCTATTATTTTGGTTTATTTTGTTTTCTTCAAGATTTTGGTATCTTATTTTATAAACTTTCGGGAACAAGACATTGGGGCAGGGGAAAGCTCCTGAAATTCAGATTTGTACAATGACTAACTAGTATGGAAACATAACCTGATGATGATTTCAATCAATCAGCAAGCCTTTATGAATCATTTACTATATGCCAGGAGTTGTGGCTACAAGTGCAAAGATGAAACAATCTCTACAAATGAGGAACTTTCATTCTGATAGATAAATAAGTATATCTAGAAATACATGCAGAATAGATTTGGAAGAGAAAAAATGCAAATTAATTGAATACAATAAAATTTCATAAATTGTGGGTAATGACCCCAAATGGAGTTGTGCAACTGAAAGTGAAGGATGCAAAAAATTTGGCAATAGTAAAAAATTTCAAATATTACACTAAGATTTAATTCTTTAAGTAAAAATAAGCAAGCACATTCATCTCATTGATATGCAAATTTGTCTCCATCTTTAATGAATGGTAAAATTATATATATGCTAAACAATTGCTTTAAAATAAATTTATGATTTATTATCAGTAAATACAAGGTGGTCTGGACAGGAGGATGTTGGGGAGAATCAGGATAAGTATCATGTAGAAGGAAATTCATGAACTGCTTCTCAAAGGAGAAAAAAATTTTACAAAGCCAAGGTGAAGAATTGAATTGTAGGCAAGTGGAATGTCCAGTGTAAAAACAACATCTTGGATGAAGATGGAGTTCTGTTAGTGAGGAGAAAAGAGAAGACTAGGTTGGCTGCATCACAGAATGCTACAAGAAAAATAATGTACAATGAGGTTGGACAGATAGATTTAAGGCCAGGTTGTGAAGGTTTTAAAAGCTAAATAGAGAAGTATAAGTTTTGCCCTAGAAGTAATAAAGAACAACTGGAGTTTATTGAATAAGGGATTCATGCAGTCACATCTGTGCTTAGGGAAAATCCCTTGGGCAGCTGTATGGAAAATGGTCTGGAGAAGAGAGAGACTTGATATAAGGACAGCAATTGAAAACTTTCTATAATAATCCAGATAAGAATTGATAAAAACCTGAACTGTGTGAGTAGAGAAAAGATTTGGATAAAAGATGTTGTGAAGATAGAACTGAAAAAATAAAGTGACTGATTAAATATGTGAAGTGAAGGAGAATGAGGATTCAAATATAACACCAAAATTTTGTACTCAGGAGACTGAAGGAATTGCAATAACTTCCAGAGAAATCGAGTTTAGAGGGACAGATTGAATGAAAAACGATGAGTTTTGTTTAGGTTGTATTTAATTTAACATGTTTCTGGCATGTCAATTGGATGTTTAAATGTCTAATAAGCAGTTGGTGATTCTGGGATTGAAGTTTAGAGGAGAAATGGATGAAAGAGCAAAAGCAGTCATAACAATTATATGAAAGAGTTTAGAAAAGTTCAAGACTTGGACAGCCTTCACTACTATCTTAGTCTATGTTAAATAGTGAACTCTAGAATTCACATATGAAAATAGTATTATGGAAAAAAAGAAAAGAAAATAGTACTATGTACTGCTTAAATTGAAGTATTATATATTTGAGACCATTTCTGTATTTCTTATTGGATAAATTCTTTGTGTGGTTCCTTCTATTTAGACTGATAGACAAACAACTGATAAAATCTTATAAGATATCTTGAAATATATTGCTATACTACTGTTTAATGGAATCATAGTTGATAGCCTAATGGTGATTGAAACTATGCTTCCTGAGGCCCAGATTTTGCTATGTTTAAACTACCTTGTCATTAATATTGATAAAGTCAAATTTAGATAAACATTATATATCACACTTAAAAAAGGATCAGGGAAGCATATAATCTTCTAGATTTAATATGCTAGTATATTATATATGATAATTAAAACTTTTTATTCTAAGTTGCCATTATTTTTGTTGTTTACTAATGATCATTCATTCAAAAAATTGAAACAAAAACAAGATACTTTCCCTGAACATGTTGCCAATGCAGCAAATGAGCTAAGAAGGGAACAAGCATTTATTAATCGCTACTATGTACTAAGTATCATGCTAAGTACTTTAGAACTCTTCTCTCATTTGATAAACTAAGACACTGATGTACAGAAATGACAACAAAATAAAACTTCGCAATGCATAAGTACAAATTGTTAGAATAGGGTGAGAGCTTCCAACTGGAGTAGTGAAAGAAGTATACCAACATGTGTTAGCTAACTAGACAGGTGCAAGGTAATGACTTTGGTTTGGTAATCAGATAAACTAATCCCCAGACTAATAAATCAAAGTATTTTTAGAGCATCAATGAAGAAGGCTTCATCCTTAATGTCTATAGCTGATGATCAAACTTGGATAGAAAGGCCAGATGCTTGTTTAAAAGTCATCTTAACAGGCATAGGAGAACAGGCACATAAAATCTGTCAGGAGACCCACATGAAGTTTTTATAGGGCCAGAATGAAGGGCAGCAGCTGTAGATAATGAATCCAGTGTCTTGAAACAGACCGTTAGCTACATTGCTGGAGAAATCCATAGTAGTACTAAGCCCCAAGTTTCAAGGCTGAGTTAAACAGAGCTCTCCAGTAGCATGTGAGGTATCAAGGCCTGCATTCATGCTGAATAAACTAGAGTCGGTGTAAACTTCTTTTCTGCTCAGTCTTCACTCTCTGCCCCCACCAGATCCTGACATTTGACATTTCTGTTCAAATTCCCATTGTAAAAATATGCTGAGAAATCTGTATTTTACTTGATTGTGACATTGTGCTTCTTATACGCAAATTTTTTCAGAAAGCAAATTTACTCTAAAGTAAGATTAATTTTGTGATAAAACTTTTCAGGAATGTCAGTAAAAAATTAAGACAGACATTGTACATGACATGTACATATAACAGTGGGTTGAAATTGACCTTAAGTCCTGCATTAATTGGAATGTTTTATTTTCATGTATTCTCTCTTTTTTTCTTCCTTATTATTTATACATTGAAGTACCTGAACTGAATTGACCTGAAAGATTTTAAAATTTTGGCCAATCTCCAAATGCAATTATCTGCACTCTTACCCCTACCATTTTGTTAATATCTTTTTTTCCAGTTTCTAAATTTCAAAGCCTTTCACAACCAATCAGTCATTAAGTCCTGTCCATTCTTTAATATCCTATTCTTTCCTTCCTAGCCTCTCTGCTACTTTTCAATTTCATGTTCTTGTTCTGAACTTGAGATTTCTATAATAGTTTCCAAATTACTTTCTACTTTTCAATCTATCGTGCATACCATTACTACTTCATTTTCCTAAATAACTACTTTGAATATTTCCCTAACTCCATAATTTTCTTTTTTAAAAAAATATTTTTGTTATGAACTTGACAGTCATAAATTATCATGAATATTTCTATATATAAAGAACAAAAACAATTACATATAAAATCAGGAATTTCCCATATATAGCAGTTTTATTTGTGTGTGTGTATATATGTGTGTACATATATATATATATATATATATACATCAAATTTAATGACTCCTCATTGCCTATGAAATAAAAATCCAAATTCTACAGTTATTAGCTCCACAGCTATGCTGTAAGCTTCTCTAGAACAGACCCCATAGCTTACACTATATTTTCTACTGTGGTTAGGTTTTACAGAGGCTTATAACTTCATGAATTGTTTCTCAATCACTAGGAAATGTCAAAGGCATTTATATAAATTCACCAAACCTCACACTTCAGTGTAAAACTTTATTAACTATAAGTACATATTGGTAGTTCATATGTATTTTTATATTTGTATACTGTACAATTTTCAAATTGTGCTCCAATTTGCTTCAAAATACGGGATAATTTTGTAAAAGGTTTTTTTAAGTATAACAATTTTTTTCTATTCATCCAAGATAATTTTCCAATTGCTATAATGAAATAGCTACTTTAAAATGCCTTTGAGCTTTTAAGGCATGACTGAACACCATCATTTCTGATTTTCTTGAATAAGGATCAAATTGACATAAGTAACAGTTTCACTCCACACTTGCTCCTAACAACATTTTTCCCAGTTTTAAGATACTGCTAGCATGAGATTTTCCTCTTTTGTCTATTCCTATAGTGATCACAATAACTAGGGTTTCCTATGACGGTAGGGAAGGTCTGGAGGTTAGGTGAACTAGTAGGAGAGTTAGTTAAGTAATAGAGTAGAGTTAGTTAAAAAGTTTCTGTACAAATAAAACTAATGCAGACAAGATTAGGAGGGAAGCATCAAATTGGGAAATCATATTTACGTTTAATGGTTCTGATAAAGGCCTTATTTCTAAAATATGAGAATTGTCTCATATATATAAGAATTCAAGCCACTCTTCAATAAATAAGTGGTCAAGGGATATGAACAGACAATTTTCAGATGATGAAATTAAAACCATCTCTAGTCATATGAAAAGTTGCTCCAAATCACTATTGATCAGAGAAATGCAAATTAAGACAACTCTGAGGTACCACTACACACCTGTCAGATTGGCTAAAATGACAGGAAAAGATAATGATGAATGTTGGAGGGGATGTGGGAAAACTGGGACACTAATACATTGTTGGTGGAACTGTGAACGGATCCAACCATTCTGGAGAGCAATTTGGAACTATGCTCAAAAAGTTATCAAACTGTGCATACCCTTTGACCCAGCAGTGTTTCTATTGGGCCTATATCCCAAAGAGATTTTAAAGGAAGGAAAGGGACCCACATGTGCAAGAATGTTTGTGGCAGCCCTTTTTGTGGTGGCTAGAAACTGGAAACTGAATGGATACCCATCAGTTGGAGAGTGGCTGAATAAATTATGGTACATGAATGTTATGGAATATTATTGCTCTGTAAGAAACGACCAGCAGGACGATTTCCGAGAGTCCTGGAGAGACTTGCATGAACTGATGCTGAGTGAAATGAGCAGAACCAGGAGATCATTATATACAGCAACAACAATATTACATGATGATCAATTCTGATGGGCATGGCTCTCTGCAACAAAGAATTGTCTCAAACCAGTTCCAATTGTTCACTGAAGAAAACCATATATACCCAGAGAGAGGGATATGAAATATGGACCACAACATAACATTTTCATGCTCTCTATTGAGGTTTGCTTGCATTGTGTTTCCTTTCTCTGATTTTCTTTTTTTTCTTGGAGATAGGATTTTTCTTGCACAATTAGTCAAGTATTTCAACATTATTAACATGTAGTGGACTTCCTGTCATCTAGGGGAGGGGAGGGGACTAGGGGTAAAATTTGTAATGGAAAGCTTTGTAAGGATCAATGCTGGGGAATTACCCATACATATGTTATACAAATAAAAAGCTTTAATAAAAAAAGTAATATAGTAGAGTTAAGACTGCCACCTTTTACTAAATGTTATGAATCTGATTTGTCTCATCTTAAGAACAGCTTGAATTTTTTTTTGGCCTATGTCTGTTTCATTTACAATTTAAATGATTCAATTATTAGTTACTCTATTCAGAACTAGTTTTCACAATTTATTTTCTTTGCAATCCTAACTGATAAAATGATCCCTAGACTGACAACTTCTCAACAGTTCAATACCCCCTATAACTTAGGACACCCATTCTTAACAATACACGAATCAGAGAAAAGTGCATAGTTTAAAACAAATTGTTTTTAACATTTCAACTGTTAGGCTATATCACGTCTTTCTAAATACATTTGTATGCACTCATTTAAAAAAATTAAAACTTTATTTTCAACACTTTTCTATACCCAAAAATATTGATTAAAAGTTGTTTTCTATCCTTTAAAGAAAAGAAAAGAAATGGTTGATCCTTTTTTGTTTTTTTGTTGTCTGTAATTATGTTTTACTTTGGAAGTGTATTTGATGCAATGAATGGCATTTTTCCTGCACAAAGTCAAGGGAGAGGAGTGAACAGTTTAGCATGGTTTGAAATGGAATCCCCACCTACAGAAAGGTGTCCTTCCAGTGGAATGTGTTGGCTTAGTAAGAAAATGCTTCTATTTTTTCCTTGTGCCCTTCAGTTTTCACTAAGTTGTTCTCTTTTGAAATGCCAGATAAAGACACTATAATTGACAATTTTACCCTGCCAAGAAAGTTACTATTGTCACAGTACTGCAGGATTTTCAGTTAAATTAAACCACGAATCAAAGGAGGAGGTCTAAAATATTTAGAGCCAGAATTCTAAAAAAAGGGTACTCAGAGGATGTGTAGTAGATATCCACATTTATGATGAACATTCAACATAAGGATGTCATGGCATCACCTCCCTGATGTTATGGTCATCTTCAAGAATGAAGGATTAACAATTTTTGTAGGAAAGGGCAACAAAGATAGGCAAAGTAAGAAAAATTAAATCCTAGGAAAGGTGGAATCATACTGTATAAAGTTATTCTTGTGTTATTGAATAAGTATAATTCAAATATAATATAATATCTCTATATTTAAATACAACATATTTAATGCAAATTTAACACTAAATTAAGTGAGTCCTCTCATGGAACTAATTCAATCAGGAAAAAGTTTGGTTTCTAGGTTAAATTACACTTTAGAATGTAGATAACCTTTCCCTCCCTTATTCAAATTTATAACTTTCTGATAATCAAAGTAACAATAACATTATACTGCAATCTAAGGTCTAAAATAAAAATGCTGAAAATGAAACTATGTTGAGTGCCAGAAATTCTGGTCATAGTAACAGATATAATAATAGGATTACAGAATCATAAATCTAGACCTAAAAAGGAGTTGAGAAGTCATTTAATCCAGTCTAAATTTTATAGATAAGGAAACTGAGGAAACAGGTTAATTAAGAGATACCCAAGGACACCAGCTAGTGTCAGGATTTGCACTCAGGGATTTTTATTGTAAATGGAGCATTCTTTTCCATAATAGCAGAATTATGGTCTTCTCACTGGTGACAACTTAACCTCTGTCTCCCTCAATTTCCTCAGCTGTGAAATGAGAATAATAATAGCACTTACTTTCTAGGATTTTTATGAGGATTAAATGAAATAATACCTGTAAAATGTTTTACAAATAAGATAATATCTGTAAATTCCTTAACACCATGTCTGGCACATAGTAGGCACTTAATAAACATTTATTCCTTGCCTTCCTTGTCAGAAGATAACAGCAAACTCCCAAATTCTATGAATTGGGAAAATGAATAGTGGTTTTTAGAAATTAAAGTTTTTGTTTTGTTTAAATCAATTCTCCTTAAAAATCCTGCAACTCTGTTATAAATGGTATTCAGACTATTAAAGAGTGATTTTGTGTCCTAAAATGTTTTCACATATCACCAAGTATTTATAACCCAATAACAGATTATTATAGTGCTTTATTGTTCAGTCATTTTCAGGTATGTCCAGTTCTTTGTGATCCCATTTGTGGTTTTCTTATAAATATACTAGAGTGGCTTGTCATTTCCTTTTGTATTTCATTTTTACAGATAAGCCTAACTTGTCCAGAATCACACAGCTAGTAATTTTCTGAGGTCAGATTTGAACTCATGAAGATGAGTCTTCTTGACTCAAGGCACAATATCCCTTCCACTGTGCTACCCAGCTGCCTTTATTGTAATGCACTAGGCCAGTAAGGTCAGTACAATTAGGATAATAATGTATGATCATGTAAAATTATATAGCTAGAATAATAATCATCATCTTATTATCTTGAAGAACATCTTACATATATATAAACTTTCTTGTTTCAGTCTTAAAAATACTTTCACAGCTGAGGGTATTAGCTCATTTTTTCTTTATGAGTCTTGTGATATAATAATAATTAACTACATTATACTACTATAAGGTTTATAAAGCTCTTAACATACAATATTTCATTTGACCTTTTCATGCTCTTTAAAATAGGTGCTTTTATTATCTCATTTTACAGATGAACTAATGTGGGCTGAACTGAATTTAAATGATTTCCTTAGGGTCACATAGCTAGTCTCTGAGGTAGAATTTGAATCCAAGTCGTGTTTTATCATCGGGGCAGGGGAAACAAGCATTACTATTTTGTCATTCTACTTATTATATACTTAATGACAAAGATATAACTAGAATTTCTGTCTTCTAACTTAAAGCTGTGTTCTCATTCCATTAATCTAAAGTTTAGAATCCTCCTTAGTGATGAGTGAAATGTAACAACATAAAGAGGAAGAAAAGTAAAAGGAGATGATGAGAAGAGTAAAGATGGACATAGTATGATATAGCATGCCATAGGTTCATAGCTATGTTATAAATTTCATTCCTCCTTTATTAAAACATATTGCCCTTCATCCACTCTCTTTAAAATGTTATATGCAGTGATAAATATTAAGGGAGCCATAAAATTTAAATAAAATATTCAGCCTATTCTCTTGAGGTTTAAAGCTTAATAGAGAGACAAGATATAAATGCGTAACAATAATACACAGTCCAGCTAATTTCCTTCTTTTTATCTTCCAAAACTTTTGATCTGGGGTTCAAAAATAATTTTATTGCTTAAGCCTTAGGTGATATTTGGCAGCTTTTACTGATCTTCACATTCTATTTTTTATACAACTATGGCAATGCCTTTTGTTAATGAAGAGAGTATCTCAACCACTCACTTCATTTTTACCAGAGGTTCAGGATGTCTAATAAGCATGACAACGTATTCTAGGACCTCAGTTTTGGTGTTTTTGTTTTTGTTTTTTTTAAGAAAAATAATGTTGTATATTCGATTTGTCAAGTATTTTAATATAATTAACATGTAGTGGATATCCTGCCATCTAGGGGAGGGGTGGGGAGTAGGGGGGGGGGAAATTTGTAACAGAAAGCTTTGTAAGGGTTAATGTTGAAGAATTACCCATGCATATGTTTTGCAAATAAAATTGTAAAAAAGAAGAAAAATAATGTTGATTGATGATTCTCTAAAACAGATGCACTGATAAGACTTCCTGGATAAACATTGTAAAGAGGATCAAGAACAATAAGGATATGGGTTAAATTCTTACAAATTTCTAGCTTTCGTATTTTGGTTATAAATGATCAAGAGCTACAAAAAGGCAAAAGAAAGAGAATCTGTAGCACTGGTTAAATCCAAGTATTTTGACTTCAGCTGTTCTTATTTCCATATGTTTGCATAGCTAAAATTTGGCACAGGTTTGTTTGGTGGGTTTTTTGCAATTGAATTTTTTTCCCATGTAAAACATGAGAACATGTAAAGTATTTTTACATTGTTTTTTAAAATTTCAAGTTCCAGATTCTAGGATCTCAGTTTTTATGGCATCCTTTACTTCTAAGGGTGATGTGGTAAAATGCAGGAATTTTTTTTTCCTGAGGCAATTGGGGTTAAGTGACTTGTCCAGGATCACACAACTAGGAAATGTTAAATATCTGAGGTCACATTTGAACTCAGGTCTTCCTGATTTCAGGACTGGTGCTTTATCCACTGCATCACCTAGTTGCCCCAAATGCAGGTATTTTTAACCTTTGTTGTGCCATAAAAATTTTTAGCAGGCTGTTGAAGCCAATGAAACCTTTTCAAAATAATGTTTTTAAGTGCATAAAATACAAAGGATTATAAAGGAAACAATTATATAAAATGCAGTTATCAAAGTATTTTAAAAGCATTTCACAGGCTCTAAATTAACCCTCACAATAGTGACAAGTTCTACATATGGAATCAGAAGACTTATTGACTGCCATTTGTTAGGTTGGACAAATCACTGGATTTCTCTGAGCCTCAGACTGAACAGGAAGGACTGAAATAGTATCATGCAATGGAAATAGTATTGAATCCTTACTCTGCCTGAGCTTCTTTATTTTATCACTTTATTAATTATTTATTTATTTGGATGGGGTTGTGACTTGCCCAAAGTCACATAGCTAGCAAGTATGTGAGGGTATATTTGAACTCAAGACTTTCTGACTTCATTCTCAACATTCTATCTACTGAACCTCTTAGTCTCTTTGGGTACTAAAGTTATCCCTTCCACATCATAATTTTACCCGCCTCAGTTTTGATATATCACAGATTGGCATAAGAAATTAAATGAAAATTTGGGGGCAAATGCCATCTTCTAAACAAAAAAAAAATTTAGAAACCCGAATACAAAAAAAGTATGTACGGTATCCTATAATATCAACATATTTTATATTTTAATGCCATAATAATTCAGACTTCTCTGGTATGAAAGAAGAGTCAAAATTTTTTATTAGGAAGTGTTAAATATCTGAGGTCAAATTTGAACTCAGGTCTTCCTGATTTCAGGACTGGTGCTTTATCCACTGCACCACGTAGTTGCCCCCAAATGCAGGAATATCATGGAGGCACTGTGTCCCTAACCCCCATGATGTGAAAGGAATAACTGTATTTAGAAAAGCCCTTCAGCTTTTTTTAATCATTCCCTCCCATATCTAGTCAATTTCTCTCACCTCAATACCATTTTGGGACCAGTCAATAAACATTTTTAAGGACCTACTCTAGGGCAGTCACAATGCTAAGCACTGGGGATGCAAAGAAAGACTAAAAACAGTCTCTACTTTTGAGGAAATCCTAACCTAATAGGAATACTACAAACAAGTTATGTGCAGAATAAATAGGAGAAAAAGAGGAAAGACACTAGAATTAAGGGAGAATCAGGAAAGGCTTCCTGTGGATGGTGAGATTTTAGTTGGGATTTAAAAAAAGATAGTAGATGGCGATGACGAGGAGAGAACATATCAACCAGGGAAGATAGACAATAGAAATGCATCCAAAAATGGAGTTTCTTGCATGGAGGCTAGTGTCCCTGAATAGCACATTGCATGGATGGTGAGGGGTAGGAAAAATATAAGGTTTAAGAAGATTGAAAAGGTGTAGGGGGAGATTATGAAAAACTTTGTCTTGACAGCACTAGAAGTTTTGAGAGGAAAAGAGATTAAAAATTGTTATAAATAATACCTCACATTTAGCACTTTAAGATTTACAGAACACTTTTAATATATTATCTATTTGAAACTCATAAACACCTGATGAGATATTTTAATCTCCATTGTATAGATGAAGCAAATAGTTGAATGACTAGGCTCCAGTCACCCGGTTAGTCAGTAAGTACCTAAGGTAGGATTCAAACTCCTGTCTTCTTGATTCCCACCCAGTGACTATAAACATCCCTACCTGTTCCTCTCTCATCTTTCATCACTACTGCCATTAGTTACCCTCCAGCTCTATTCTTTTAACACCATCTCCCTTTCCATCTCTGAGTCTTCACCCAAGATCCTATGAAAGAAGCAGGCAGTCCACCAATATTTTTCTTCTATAGAGATGGACTTTACTCGAGATCTTTTTGTCAAGGACTATCATTAAGCAACAATGTTGAATTGCCATGTCCTGTGAGATTTAAATAAAATAATCAGGTGACACAATGGATAGCATGAAAGAATTGGAATCAAGAAGTCATTTCTAAAATGGGGATTAAAAACAATATCTGCCTGATAGGATTCTTGAGGTTCAAATAAGACAATAGTCATAAAAGAGCTTTGCACACAAATATTAGCTACCATTGCCATCATGATTGACAACTCAGTTTTTGGTAGAGCCTGACAGTTTACAATCAGCCTGTGAAGTAAATAGGGGAAAAACATTTTTCTCATATTACCATTGGAGAAACTGAGGCCTGGAGAGTTCAAATGACTTGTCCATAATGACATAGCTAATAAGGTGACCAAGGACATAAGAATAATAATTAATAGTATCTAATAGTTGATAAACTACTTTCCCCCAATAGTTCTCAAAGGGTTTATTTGCTATATTTTAAGTTAAATAAATAAATAAATCTTCTCAAGTTTTGCTATATACCTTAACATCCTAAATAAGATCTAGGAAATCCAAAGTTTGTTTCCTGCCTCTGCCTCTGACTATGTGATCCAGGGCAAGCTTTCAGGATGTACCAGTGCTCCAGACAACTTTCCAGGGCTCTGACTTGCTATGCATGAGTAGAGAGATTTCCTCACCCAGAGTTACCTACCCCACTGAAATCACAGGTTCAACTAAAAAAAAATATTTTTATGAAAGAGAGTAATAATGATGTTTAAAGTGAAGCACCACCCAAGTGAAGTGAATACTGGCTCCTGTCTCTTGCCCAGTAGCTTAAAGCCCCAAACAACTGTGGATCTAGCTTTGTCTCCCTTTTGCAGGTAAAAATACTGTTAAGCACCAGAATTATAGACCTCATCTAAGAGAGCCCTGTATTTTATAGATTATTATTCCTTCTAGGGATACACGGACAAAATGAAAAGCAGTCACTGCCCTCAAAGAACATATATTCCACTTTTCCGAGTTACTCCTAACTCAGAACTGAAAGCACTGGGACTTACTTCCATGCATTCTGCCTCTATGTTCTATGCTAGTCACCAATATAGATTTAGGCCTATATAATGTTAAAGTTGTAAGACTAGTAATTTTCTAGCCTAAGCCCCTCATTTTACAAATATAAAAATGGTGCTTCAAAAAATGAGAAGAGAGTTGCACAAAGCCACACAATTATTGATAGAACTTGAATTGAGGATCCAAGTTTCTTAAATGATTAAACTAGTATTTTTTCCCACCTCTGGGCAGTGTAAAGTAACACAATTTCCTTATTTTTTCTTCCTCATGATACCTTAGATACAATTGATATTAAAATATGTATTGATATTCCCACTCATACCATATACAATGAAATAAGCAGGTTGCTAAATAGTGGTCTTGAAATTTTGCTTTCAAGTTTATCAATATTAAATTTGAAGACAGCTTTTGATTTTCAGCATCACTTGGGAATACTGATTTGATCTTAAATTGTACTCAGAATTATTTTAGCATTAGTATTATTATAATGCTCTATTGGTCATTAATATAGCAAGGTTTTTGTGCCCTACAATGTTAAAAGAACATAAGTGAATATGTATTTATTGTTAAAAGGAACAAGTAACAATTCTACTTCCTGTAAATTGTTATAAGAAATCCAAGCACTAGGTCACAGGTTGGACTAGATGATTTCTCTGGTTCCTTCTAATTGTAAGATTTTAATTTATCTTAAGGAAATTTTTATGAATTTTTTAGCACTTAACTAAAGGTCCATCCTGAGAGATGACTTGTTTGATGTTTGGTTATCTGCTCAGTCAAGTTTTTTGGAATCCACAAACAAACCTATAAATGATGTCATTGTCTTGGCTTGATGCCACAGTAATAAAAAGGACTGAGGTAGGATAGATTTGTGTAGTGTACACTTTAAAGCAGCTTGTTTTTTTTTTAAGTTTTAATGTCAAGCCTTGAATCATTGAATCATATGTAGTGATCAAGCCAATTTTGATCTATTGGTAATAGATGTATTTAAACAATGGAACTCTATCAAATCAAATTAAAATGGTTTTCTACAATTGATATTGTACACAAATTAGCTATGAAGAGACTATACATGTACTGAGAACTTTGAAGTGATGTCCTCTAAAAGAGAGAGGAAAAAAACAGCCAGAATCCCTGTTACTAAACTTCAGGACTTTATTCTGTTGCTGCTAAAGTACAGCTTTAATAATAGTTAAATAAGCTTTAAGGATTAATATGGGAACCTAGCCACCATTTATAACATTATCTAAATTCTAAACAACCAATTTGCAAACCAGCTTTTGTAGTACAACCTAATGGTGCTTATTCTTAGAGTTTTTCAGAAGCAAAAGAGTCCAAAACCTAGGGATCCCAAAACTCAAGGTCAAAATCCAATACTTTGCCTTCTGTTCCCTTATTTCACAGTAAAGGAAACTTGAGGCCAAACAAAATACAGTGACTGACCCAATTTACATAGCTGAGCCAGAATTTGAACCTCTATCTTCTTAGCCAAATTAGACTTAGGACTAAAAACTGGCTTTCTTCATTCTCAATTAGGTGTGTTTCCATCACTCATTCTCCACATAATAGGTTAAAAACTGAAAACAGTGTTTAGCAGGATAGAGAAACCCTATAATATTCAAGCACTGACTGTCAGGGAAAGTGTTCAATAAATCCTGAATTCTTTAAAAGAACCAGTCAGTATAATATAAAATGAAGAACGCTGAATTTGGAGTTAGAGTTGCTTTAAATCCTTACTCTGCTTCATAGTGGGTGACTTTAAGCATGGCAGATAGCCTTTTTTTAGGCCTTGGTTTCTCTATTTATAAAATTAGATTAAGTGATCCCAACATCCTTCAGCTCTGAAGCTATATTCCTTTTCCCAGGTGCCAAGAATTTTTCTTTCTTCCTCAAGATCCCAGCTAATTCCCAGATCCTCAATTCTTGTCTTTAGCCCTTGTTTCTATATTAGACTTATCTGGTTTCTATGATGCATTGGATATTGATGAATTTTCTCTCATATGATGCCTCTAAGAGAAGATTCTTTAAAGTTATGATGTGATGTTTAACCTATATTGGATTAATTGCTGTTTAGGGGAGGGAGGAGGAAGAAAGAACAATTTGGAACACAAGGTTTTACAAGAGTGAATATTATCTTTATATGTATTTTGAAAAATAAAAAGCTATTATAAAAAATTATCATGTGAGAAGATATAACCAAAATAAAAGTAACAGCATAGAGATAAAAGGTTGATGTTGAATTTGAGAATCTTACATAAGGTCGGATAATAGTGTTATGTATGAAATTAAAACTGCTCTCCCTTTAGGTATGCCATTTTGTTTGGTTTTCTTTTTCTTATATTGATGTCCATAGAAAGAATAGATACTTACCTCATTTTTTTCTATATGTACTATGGACACATGTACTCTTCACCTCATAAACTATGACAATGGGAATCAGAAAGAGCTAAAATCTCATCAAATATATTTTTGTCATGAACTATATTGACCTTCCTTTGTTCCCATTATTATATTCTTCAGCTCTGTATAGTCCCTTCCAAAATAATATTCCTCTTTTAGGGGCAATAGCTCCCTTGTCAAATATCTGTGATATTTATGCAATTGATAACACAATAAAACTTAATGCACCATTTGAGAGAATGTACTTATTAAAATGAAGTTTATAAGTTATTGGGTATACTGGGGAAGAATATTAAATGCCAAGATATTCTTCAGGCTATTAAAACACTGGAGTTTCCAAGGAGATTAGTTGGCTGGTGGTCAATCATGAGTTCAGTATTCTATTCTGTTGTGATTCAGTGTTTTAATCAGTCCTGAACTAACACATTAGAGGCAAGGCTTTCATATAGAAATAGTTGACATCCAATCACTTTAAATAAGGGCTGTGGATTGCTGGGACTTGTTGGGGAGTTTTCAGGGGATAGGGGAAAGATGAGAAAATAGGTATGTTTTCATACATTCCATTCTTCCAGATAGCTGGAGATGATGCAAAAGACAATACACAAATCATACAAGTAATGAACTATTATAATTTACATTATTTGCTTCATAAAATAGAGACAAGACAAAGCATAAGTATATACTACTTAATACCTGATGGATTCTTAAGATACTGTTGAGTGAAAGCAATTTTAAGGTAGTTGTTAAAATTATTTTTAAACATTTAAGCCTGGTTAGCCCCATCACTTCTTTCTGATGTTCAGTACTTGTACTTTTTTGAATCAAATGTTCACTGACTTACAGTTGAAAGGGGTATTAGAGACCATTGAATCCAACCCCCTAATTTTTACAGATGAGAAAATTGAGACAGAGAATTAAAAATAATTTGCACAGGATTATCCAGATAGTAAGTGTCTGAGATGGGATTTAAATCCAGGTTTTCCTGAATTCAAGTCAATACCTCAAACTTGTAGCTACTAGCTACATGCCTCTTGAATACTACCCCAATAAATTAAAATGCAATTGGAAAATGTGTAAGAAAATAACTTTTTAAAATAAGTTTAAATAATGTTAATTTGTTATTTTCTAAATCAATATATTGCAGCAGGGATCCATTTCTATTTGAGTTTGACTCCCTTATACTATACTACTTACTATTGCTTTTAAGACAAAACTGGTGTAAGTTTCTCTGCCTTGCTGTAGTTTGGCAGCTTTTCCCCTCTGCTATTACAGGTGTTTGAACACAGTAATAAGAAGCCAATTAAAGCATTTGCCATCACTTTAAAAGTCCAAAGATGAGTAACTTTGGTAGTAAAAATTGGGACTTTTATGTCTTTTGTGAATTTCAGCTATCTGCTAGCTTGTCTCTAAGGAAACCAAATTGTGGTCCCTTTTCCTCTAGTAAACTATGCAGGTGATTCAGAAGTACTCCTTATGACATATGTGAAACCTGTATAAAAGATGGCCCATAGGTCCCAAACAAGTTTTTGATGCTAAAGCTTCTTATTTTTTATTATTTTTTGCCTGACACAGAGCTTGGCCTCTTATACTATAATGATTAATTTCTATTTGAAATCATTCCTAAGACATCTGAGGATTTTATATTTAATGACTGATATTTATTTTACTCTTCTTATCCCTTCAATGAAAAAGCTGTTATTTTACATTTTTTTATTTTATTTAATAACTAAAATGGCTATTTAGTGGAACAGGTTAGGGACACATCGTAGTAAACAGATATGGCCTTGGCTTGCTCAAGGTCACACAGGTAGTAAATATGTGGGGCCAGACTCAGGTCATTTTAGCCCCAAGCTCAGTGCTCTACCCACTATACCATCTAGCTGCCCATGGCACCTTACTGTTCAATAAATCCAAAAAACCCTAGCTATTGAAGTAGTTCAATATAAGACAAAAACTTGTGGAAAAATTCCTCAGCAGACATTAGGTATCTACCAATATCTCACACCATCTACCAAGAAAAGCCCAAATTGACATATGAATTATTACTGATCAGTTAATAGAATCAAAAATCAAAATGTTTCTTTCTCTCCTTTCCTTTGCTCTTTCCTTCCTTTCTTTGTTCCTTTCTGCTTTCTTTCCTTCTTCCTCCTTTTTTTCTTTCTCCCTTCTTTCCTTTCTTTACTCCTTCTTTCCTTCTTTATTTCTTCCTTCTTCCTTTCTTTCTCTTTCTTTCTTTCTCTCCCTTTTCCTTCCTTCTTTCCTTCCTTCCTTCCTTCTTTCCTTCCTTCCTTCCTTCCTCCTAAAGAATCCAGAGCAATAGCTGATTCTTAACATGATCCTTTAAAAGGAAAACAGTGACTTACAAATACAAGAATTCATATAATCTAAGATGGGGTAGTATATTTTAAGAGTAAGAGGCAAAGATAAATATTTAAGAATATGGAGATGGGACTAGAAGGTGTCAGTTCCATATTGGGTAGGGTAAAGTGAACCTTTCTTTAAAGATTTTCAGAACCACTGCTAACTTTTATTTTTGCATCTTTCATTTCTTTCTTCTTTCCAGCTAAGCTGCCTTCCTTCTTGTCTTTCTGAGTTCCTTTTCTCCACCCCCCTAAAATATATAGTGTCTTTTTGGAAGCATAGATACACTAGGTCTATAAATCAAAGTAAAGAATTCTGTAATTCAACCACTACTGGCTAGGTTTTTTGGTTTTGGTTTTTTTTTTTTTCTTCATTAGCTGCCTGACACCTAAGCAGGCATGGCAATGATTTCTCAGATAACAGAGAGGGAAATTCATATGGTGATGTTATATTGAGTACTCTGTTTGAAGTGAGGCGGAAGTATCTGAGTATGAGAGAGCCAAACAAATTGAGCTTGTCTACTCTCTGTTGATGCTTATCACCTGTAACCAGAGGTAGGCCTAGGAATTTTTTTTTCCACCTGGGCAGTTGAGCAGGGCAATTGAGCAGGACAGTTGCATGAGTGATAAAAAAAAAATCAAAGAAAGGACTGCTTTATCCCCCTCAATCTACCTCCATCTTCCTTCCTGCCCTATTACTCTCACTATCAAATATAAAATTCTCTCTGGCTTTTAAAGCCCTTCATAACCTGACCTTTCCTATGTTTTCAGTTTTTCACATCTTACTTTTCTCATATACTCTGTGATCCTGTGAAACTGACCTCTTTTCAGTTCTTTGTATTATTAATACTGGCTACCTCCTATACTTGGAATTCTTTTTCCCCTCATCTCTTCTTCCTGGCTAACTATAAGTCTGAGCTAAAATTCTATCCCTCTGTAAAAAGCCTTTCCAGATTCTATTTAATAATAGTGCCTTTCCCTGAGACTGTTTCAATTTTATCCTGTCTATATTTGGTTGGTATAGAGTTTTGTTTTCTTTCCATTAGACTGTGAGCTCCTTCAAGATGGGAACTGTTTTTGCCTTTCTTTCCATACCTAGCTATTAGCACAGTGAGTGGCACATAGTAGGTATTTAAAAAATATTTGTTGACTTGTCCCCAAGAATAGGCTAACCTTTCATTTAAGATCTAGAAGGCACCCACAGATGATTTCATTACTTGAAATGTGCTTGAATATTTCACAGAATTTGAATTGTCAGTGTCAATTGTCTTCCTATTCAACCCATACCAAAGGAATACCTATCAAAACATACCCAAAGTATTTGTCCAGTCCCTATTTGAAGGCATTCAAAAAAGGGTGAACTGACCCTTCTCAAGATAGTTTGTTCTACTTTGGGACATTTATAATTGATTAATTTAATGAGTAACAGTCTAGGTTCTCACCACGTTGCAGTAAGAAAGTGAAGATTAATTTGAACTCTTCCATTAACTGGCTTTTAGACAAATTGCTTAACTTCTTTTTGCCCTTGGATTTCCTTCTGAAATATGGAGATGATTGAAACCTAATTCAACCGGATACCCTTAGAGTCAATTCATGTGTAAGGGTACTTTGAAGATGTAAAGCACTATGCAAATGCAAACTATTATTGATGTTTATTTTGTTCTCTAACTCTGTTTGTTCAAGTTACTGGGTGAAAGCAAAGTGTTCTTCCAAGCACATTTCCAACATTATGAATGAGTTTACATTTGCCTTGAAATTTGGACAGTTTGAAAAGACTGTCAAGTTGCCCAATGTAAACATACATATCATTGATTCCATATTTCCATGGCATTTTTTTTCCAGAGGAATAAAGAAAGATGTTTGCATTATTCGTGTCACAGTCACTTTGAAGCATAGGCAAATGTCTATTCTTTAGTTTTCTACTCCAAAACTTTGATCCCTCTCTTCAGTCACATGCAAATAAACATGTCAAGTTTTTTTTAAGATGAAATAATTGGAAATTGTTTATTCCATAGGATAGAATCATAGAATTTTAGATTTGAAGATCATTGAGATCAGCCAGAGCAGGATCTTATTTACTTGTTTGTTTATGAAAGACCACATCTCCCAATATCATCCAAGCTGGAGATACAGAGGTCATTCATAGGCTTATCCTCTGTTGATCTTTCTGAGAGCCCTGACTTGCTCCATTTTTTATAAGAGCAGAGTTAAATCTCTCCTTAGGCAAACTGGTGGCCCCCTCTACCATGACTATAAGACACACTATATTAATAGCAGACTTAGTGCAGATACCCATCAGTAGAATTCCCAACATCCAGTGATCTACCAGTCTCAAGCTTAAGAGAAATAGAGATAATAGGCATGTGCCACCATGCTGGTCAAAGCAATGATTCTTAACCACTGTTTATCATATATTTTTGTGCCTTTTGGCAATCTGGTATTGCCTCTGAAACCCTTTCCAGAGTATTTTTAAATGAATAAGATACATGAAACAGTAAAGGAAGCCAATTTTATTGAAATAGATTGTTTTGGGCAGCTAGGTGGCGCAGTGGATAGAGCACCAGCCCTGAAGTCAGGAAGACCTGAGTTCAAATTTGACCTCAGACACTTAACACTTCCTAGCTGTGTGACCTTGGGCAAGTCACAACCCCAATTGCCTCAGCAAAAAAGCAAAAAAAAAAAAAAAAGAAAAGAAAAGAAATAGATGTGTTTTTCCCATTAACACACAAGGAGTTCACAGACCCCTCTAAAATCTATCCATGCCCCATAAATCTGTGGATTGGGTCACCTAATGTATTCATTTTACTGAGATACAGATTGATGATTGATGGTAGTACAAACATATCTCATTTAACATTAGCCTGACGAACATCACTTCATAGAAGCATTAATATGTATCTCAGCAGTATTCTGACACCACCAGAATAATTTGGGAAATGAGCTCTTCATAAGATTTAGCCTTGGATAATGAACAACATAGACTTAAACTCATTCTGTAGCCAGAATCTTCCATTATAAAATAGTTTGAGAACTGAAGTCTTTAGTGAAAGTCTGGAAATCTATGTCTAGCATTGTTTGTTTCCCCTGCTTAGCAATCCACCATCAGCAATTCTTGATGTGTTTCCTGGTCACATTCTATCCCTACAAGTATCATTTTGGCTTGCCTGGGTCTGACACCTCATTTTCCAAGGTCTCCTGATCCTTAATATGGCAACATATAACATGGTTCTCCATTCCCTATTTTTACAAATCCATTAGACGCAAGCATTTCTCCTCCATTTTCTAGTGGGAAAAACTCTTTCTACAGGGAATGACCCTCCTTGGTCCTTTTGGGAAAACTACTTTTTGCTCACCTTATTTTCACCCCATTCATAACACACTAAGCAAACTTCTCTTCTTGTCATTAGGCAGGAAATATGTACAAGCCAGCACCCATTCTCAGAAAAGTAGCTGACTATAGACCATTAAAACTAAACCACATTCACCTAGAATTCTTTAGCCAGTATTCTATAACCACTTCCAATGTGTCTTGGACAAATTTCTCCTCTGGTTTTACCTTTTGTCACATTCAATTAATTAATCAATTACATCAATTAATGAAGTTAGTATATTCCTGTATATTATAAATGTTAAACAACAACAACAACTATAGATTCCATGTGTCTTCTACTCTCTGTTCCTCAACCAATAAAACTAACACAGAGGCAGCCCAAGGTACATAGGTGGGCAAATGAGTGGAGGGTAGAAGACAAACATAATTTTTCAGTTTTTTGTGACTATTAAATTTCTGTTAGATATAGCATTTTGCAATGTAAGAAAAATAAGAATTCCTTGATCTTTCAAAGTTTGATGGAAATCAGAAAGAAATACTATTATGAATGACTTGGAAAGTTTTAAGTGGGCCTCCTGGTGTCCCTCAATCTGAAATGTTCATTTTTCTTTTTATTTCTGTATAGGGAGACTCATAAGAGGACCTATTTCTATGTAGTAAAGGATAAATAATTCAACATTTCCTGCTACATATCACTCAATACTTATTTTTATGCCCCCCTCAAATTGCATATTCTGCCAAGGTTTCTCACTTGTTAAAGCATTTAATTATTGTGTTTGGCAGTCTTGGTTGGTTGCATTATATAAACAAATGCCTACTTCAAACATTCAAACTGGCTTTTTCATAGTCTGCCAGAATAATTTTGTATTCTATTTGATGTTTCAGTTTGGATGTTGTGTTTCTAATAATATAATTTGTGTCTGTGAATAAAATTTGGAGGTGGATCTGCCATTTTTAGATCTTCAGAAATTGACCACCCCACCCCACCCCCAGCAGATGTTTTAATGATTGAAGTTAAGCCAATTTATAACTGACTTTTACCCATAAAAAGGAGGTAGGACCAAAAGAGATATCCTACTGTGCCTTTTAATCTTCATATTAATATACATCATGTTCATTCAGAATTATTTTGAAGTGAAGCGTGTAATATAATTTGTTGCCTTTGCATATATAAACTAATAGATAATGAATAATGATTTTATTCTTCTAAATTTCCACTACTGCTTAATAGATGCTTAAAATGAAAATGGATTATTTCAACCCACTAAGGTACCACTTAATAATTAATAATAATAATTGTCATAAAAGCTAATAATTCTATACTTTCAATTAATGAGAATTTTCTGCATTCTGCCTTTGAGGCAAAAATAAAAATTAGGCAAATTTATATTGTGTACTTAATTAAAGCAAGCAAACAAACAAAAAAATCTTCCAACTATCTTGGTACATATTTAGCTAATTTCTTTTACCTTTTCTATCTACATTCCCATACCATTAAAATGAGATTCTAAAAGCAATGCAAGATCCTGAATCACTGGATTTCATTTTAGAAGGGACCATAAAGATAATTTAGCCTAACCCATTTGTTGTATAGAAATTGAGAGCCAGAGAAGTGATGAGTTGTCTAAAGTCACATTGGTGATTTATTAAAGCAGAAGCTACATTAATGCTTTTAGAAGGATTTTCAGTAAGGTTGAAAAGAGAGGTGATATAGTGGAACTAGCACAGAAGTTGGAATCCTGGTCTTATATTTGCCACTGACTAGCTGCATGATGCTGCATGCATTTCTCTAAACACTCTGTTTTTCAACAAGCTAGGAGGGATAGTGTGCTGGACTTGGTGTCAAGAAGACCTAAGGTACTTCATAGCTATGTGATCCGGGGCAAATCACTTACCTTCTGTCTGTCTCAGTTTCCTTAACAGTAAAATGAGGATAATAATAGATTTACAGAATCAAATAAGGTAATTTTTGTAAAGTGTTTTGCACAATGCCAGGCACATGTTAGGCACTTAGCAAATGCTTATTTCTTCCTTCTTTACTTCCTTCTTACCTGTAAAATGGGAATAATACCTGCCCTGCCTGTCTCAGAGTTATTCTAAGCATCAAATAAGAACATCTTGGTGAATATGTTTTACAAATTATAATTGTTAGAGCAATAAGGGATTATAACCAGAAAATTCAGCCAAACCACATATCTCTTTTTTTGATAATCTGGGTTGGTTTTTTATTAGGTTCCAAGAAAATCACAACAGTGTAAGAACTTTTATGCCAGTGACCTGAGAGTTCTAACATTGCCCTGTGATTTCCTTGGAACCTAATATTGTACGAAAAAGTGACTTAAGCAATGAGCAAATTTTGGCTCATTTTGATCAAAGGGCTATATATTAGAGATTATTGTTATAAGAATTATCCTCCAGAGAGTTATTATGGTGTAGTCCTTACCTTTAATTTCTAACTGTGAAATACCAGATTTGGTCCTGAACTTTGTCCTGGAATGTGAGCTGGGATGATGGATTGTGCTCTGAATTTAGAATCAGGAAGTCTGGGTTTGAATACTAACTCTTCCACTTATTTGCTGTGTGCTTTGGAATTAGCCTCTTCCCCTCCTTGATATTTCTTCACCTTTAAAATAAGGGGGTTAGACTATATTAGATATAAAGTATCTTTCAGCTCTGAATCTAGATTGGGACAATATGCCTTCTTTTGTATGCATGAAAACCTTTCAGAAATAAATATTTCCCATCAATGGGAACCTCATGTACTCTTAAATCTTTGATAGAGGGCTATTATTTTAAACAAAAACAAAAACCTCATCATTTGGACAATGACACAATGAAATTCCTGAGTGCATTCTCCCCCAAACTTGAATGCATCTGCCAACAGCTCAAGATTACAAAACCTCTACAACTTCTTATTCTATATCATTCTTCTCCATATAGTAATATTTCTTTTTAACAGGAAATCCACTAAACACACGGATGCTTTCTTTTGAGTTCTTTTGGCACGAAGAGGTAACAAGGTAGCAAGAATTACAGTTCTACATCTACTTATTGTCTCTCATTCTTGCCACATGTCTGGTCCAACTCATCTTATAATCAGACATATCATTGTTTTTAACATAATTTGAAGAAAATATGTTGTTATCAAAAAATTCCAGACTTTAACCTTGAGAATTTTGATTTTCTATGTTTCCAGTCTTTATTTTGATTTCTTGGGTTTATTCAATTCAATGAATATTAATCATTTAATGGACTAAGTGTTGAGGATACAATATCAGTGGAATCTCTTGCTCTCGTAAAGCTTACAATCAATGTGGGGATTGAGTTATTTAAAAAATGCTTTCAATAAAATCATTGATTTTTTTCTCTTAGAGAGAGACTTGATCTATTGGATATCACAGAAATCTTTCATAGGTTAAAAGGTTTTGTTTGTTTGTTTGTTTTCTACTTCGAAGCAGCCTGGAATAGTGCCAAAGCCAGAAAGACATAGGTACTTTCTGATATTTGCTTCTGATATATAATGGATTCGTGACATCATTTTAACCTCTCAATATTCTAGGCAACTCTCTAAACAAACTCTGAAATGTTATTTGTTTGTTTCTTTAAACAGATGTTTTTAGCTGGAAGTTCAAATCCATGAACTTGATTTTTTTTAAAATATAGGTAGGTAGCTATATTTCAATACAATTGGTTTCCTTTGTAATCCTATGTAATTTGTTTTGAATATTTAGAAACATTATACTGAGAAAGCATCCATACACTTGCCTGATGCCTAAAGAGGTCAATAACACAAAAATATGCTAAGAAACCCTCTTCTACAACTATGTAGTAAAAAAAAAAAAGTTGCCAACCAGCCCTGGTAGAGGGAGTTGCCTTATCTAGGAGTTCCTTATCCTGGCAAAAGTCAAAGGTTTAGCCTCTATCCCTGACCCTTCATCTGGGTTTTATCTCATTGATAGACTTTCTTCCTAGTCTATCAAATATAAAAATGGAAAACATTTTTGCCCATCTAAATAAATTATTCAGGAATTTTAAAATGATCTTTTTTTCTCATTACCTACTTTTTTCTCCCTACATTTTTTTTGAAAGTTGGGGAAGAAGATGTAAGGGATTTGAGGTTATGAATATATTTATAGCCTAGATAAATGATCAGAAGTTCTTATGATCTCAGTTTGATAAAATTCTACATAGATATTTTGAGCAATTCAATTCATAATGAATTTACTAGGTATAAGAACAGGATAGTTTTGATTTATTTTAATTCTTGAGTTTTTCTTATCATTCCTTCTTTCTCATCCTTTGAAGACATAAGAAATAGACCTAAGGGAAAAACAGCCTTTCATTAGTGTTGGTACTTGTAAAGGAAACTGTGGATTAATGCCCTTGTTATTTAGCTAAGACCTGGCCAGCTGTGCCATAACCTTCAATTAATCCTGCTGGAACATATGTGAATTGTGTATTAAGTTTTTGTTTTCACATGTTAGTGATATGAAGATAACATTTTCCATATATTCATTTAGAGAGCATTTGATGCTAACTGTGGGAGAATCCCAATCACCTTTCAGACCCTTATGTTAAGACTCATGGAACTAGGACATCTGTTGAGTTTCTCCACATCCTTTAAAGCCTAAAGCTTAAAGACACTTCCTCTTTAGAACATTCTTCTTTCCCAGAAATCAGACCTCCCTCCTCTTACTCCCATACACAGACTTCATTTAGCCTTTCATTCATATCTCCAGTATATACTTATTATATATTATTTTGTAATATTATTTTGTCTAGTATCATGTCATATGGTAAGCTTTTCAAAAGAAGTGACTATACTTGAATTGCGCATCTTCCCTCAATATTTTGTATATACTAGACATTTAATAAATTTTCATTTAATTGAATTGAAGGGAGAAAGAAGAGGAAGAGGAAGAAAGGATTTCTAAAAGCAGTACTAACTAATAAATAATTCTAGAGGCTTGGGACAAGAAGGCAAGATAGTGAAAATTCCTATAATCCTCTTGTAAGTCAATTGAGACAACTATAATGAGTAAGGAATATTAGTAAGTTATGTATTCTTATATCAGGAACTTTCTATGTTCCTTTCATTAGAACATGCCATTTTCCAACCATTCTAGGTTTTTAAAAAAGTAAACATTTACATAGGTTCATATAAATTTATAAGTTATCCTCCCTTCTTTAGCTTTATATTCTTTCAGAACTGGCTTATCTATAGGAGCTTAAAGTTAAATTACATTGAATTTTTAAAAGGTAAATAAATTAATTCTTTGTTGTACCAAAAAAAATTCAGGCTCCCCCAATTAGAAACAAAAATGCAGCATTGCCTAAATTCAGCAAGAATTCAAAAGAGTATTCAGAAGTTTAACTTAACTTCTGTCATAAATAACTCCATTTCTAAACAAAGGCATTGTTCCATTAGCAAACTAGTGTTAACCGCAGGACTCCTTAGTAAACTGAAGTTTTTACAAGCAAATTCATTTTGAGTTGCCCATTCTCTCTCAACCTAATTGTTGTAAATGGTAGGAATTATTTTGTGCAGACAAGGGATAAAGGCTAATCCAGGTCAATCAGTACCTTGTAATTTATCCACATACTTAGAGAAGGGGGGGAAAGGTGTGAGGGAGAAGGAAGGAAGAAAGAGACTTTTGGAGTTCTTTCAGTATAAACCCCTGTGCTGACCTACTGGAGAGTTTTAAAATTCTGAATAGAGTTCATGTTTCAGGCTAAAATTGCAAATAACAAAGGCTGCAGTGGAGCAGATGGCTATATTAAACTGCTAAAAGTGAGATTTTGTTAGAAAAACATCTGATGGCCAGTTGGCAAATGAACTTATGAAGGAATACAATATCTGGAATATCTTTTAAATCTGTTAAATAAAATTATATTTATTTCATCCTCAAATTTGTTCTCTTACTTTAGAATTGTCTTTATTTAAAATGAGATTATTGATAATTTGACATTTGTATAGATAAATATGTTCAAAGATTGGGGGAAGAGAAATGAAAAATTAAATAAGAAGCCTTTTTTTAAAAATAAGGTGAAAATAGTAAGTTTAATTTATAAAACTTAGAATGTTACAGCATTTTTCCACTAATACCATAATGGTATCAGTGGAATCACACTAAATACTCTCCATTATTTCAAGAGTGGGATGTATTAGTAAAGTACCTCTACTTTTATGATGGTTTCATAAATTACTAATATTTATCACAATTTATATTACAATTCATTCCTAGATTTTAATCTTAAGAGTCCTATTTAGAAGTACAGAGTGGCAGTGTCCAAGATTGTGATTTCATAAGAGTCAGGAACTAACAGCACAGAAACTCACCCCACCAAGGCAGAACAGCAATGTCTGTAATCTGTATATAGTTGTAATTTATTAAGAGTTGTCTATCAGAAAAGGCTAAAGACTTCCTTATAACTACTTTACTAGTCTATTTCAAAAGCAAAACTTGAAATTAAAACTTCCAATGGAATGTCAGAATCTTAAATTTGGTTTCTTTTTGTATTTGTATTTCTAACACAGTATCATCATTATCAACAGTATCATCATATTAGATTTCCAGCCATCTAGGGGAGGGGGTGGGGAGTAGGAGGGAAAAATTTGTAACAGAAAGCTTTGCAAGGGTCAATATTGAAAAATTACCCATGCATATGTTTTGCAAATAAAAAGCTTTAATTAAAAAATTAAATTAAATTTTTTAAAAAGAGTGAAAAAAACAGTATCATCAGTATCAACTTAATTATAATAAAACACTTAGTAAATATTTATTGATTGATCAGTTGCTGACTCCAAACCAGTCCTCCATATAATTGGCAACTCTTCATTTCTAGTATTAGTTGTAAATAAACATAAGACATCATTTGCTAAATTTCAAGAGTGCTCAGGACATATTGAACCCTATGATAGCTATACCTGGAGTCAAGAGGAGCTGACGTCAAATCCTGTCTCAGATACTAACTATGTGAGCCTGGACAAGTCACTTAACCCTGTTTGTCTCAGTTTCCTCATCTGTAAAATGTGTTGAAGAAGGAAGTGACAAAACATTCCAGTATCTTTGTAAAAAAAAAATCCCAAATGAGGCCATAAAACTGAATACAACAACAAATAATGAAATATATTTTCTTCCTCCCAGTAGAGAGACCTCAGATATAGCATCTCCATCACAAGCAGTTGTGTTGGTTAGTTTTGCTTAATTGGAATCATCGATTGCATTTAAAAAAAAAAGCAAAAAGCACTAAACAATAACAACAAATGACAGTTACCAAAAGGGTGGTAGGTAATTTTAAAACAATAATAGATGACATATATTATGGTTTGCAAAGCACTTATCTACATGATTTCATTTGTTCTTAACAATAACCCAGAAAGGTATTTTATGTATTTTATTTATTTCTATATTTGATGGGGTAACCAGGCCTCAGACAGGTTATAATTCTTGCCAGCTAATAAGGTAGGATTTGAACCCTGGTATCCAAGTCCTACATTCTTTCTGCTATCCCAAATTGCCTCTATACATCAAAATCATGATTGTATGATCTTAGAAAAGCTTAATATTATTAGTAAGTAAAATAAATGAAAACTTCCCACTTTTTTCCTAAAAATCTTATCCACAGATTATCATTAAAATTTCTTTTTTTCCCATGGACACATTTAGAGAGAGTCATGTGATTATATATGTAAAAACTTTGCAAACCTTAAAAGACAAAATAAGTACAGTTACTACATTTGGGGGTTAGAATTGTAAGATAGGACCAGGATTTCCCAGATTTCCTCAATGGAGATCATTTTTTTCTTATTTCATAATTGTATTTTTATTTTCCTTTAAAAATAAATGAAAGGGGGCAGCTAGGTGGCGCAGTGGTTAGAGCACCAGCCCTGAAGTCAGGAGGACCTGAGTTCAAATCTGGTCTCAGACACTTCCTAGCTGTGTGACCCTGGGCAAGTCACTTAACCCCAATTGCCTCAACAAAAAGCAAAAAATAACAAACAAACAAAAATAAATAAATAAATGAAAGGATTATTTATCCAAATAAAGAAAAAAATGTCAAAGTTGAAACTTTCATCCAAAGTACACTAGTTTTTCATTTTGGGCCTTTATTGTACTCTTCTATTGGTTTATTTTTTAATTTATTTAATTTTTAATTTATGAAATAAAACAAGAATAAAACATAATATAAATAAAAAAGATGATTGTATAGGAAACTGCAAATCTACTATGCACAACTTGCTATAATCTCCAAATATACAAGTTATCATATACCTTTCTTTTTTCTCTTTTTTTTCTTCCTTCTCTACCTCCCCAGAGATGGCAACATTAGATAGATAGATAGATAGATACATATATATATATACACATATATATATACATATATATATTCTATCATACTTCTATTTATCAGACCTATCTCTAGATACAGATAGTGTTTTTGTCCTTTATGTCCTTTATTTTTAAGATGTGTATTTATAATGACTTAGTCATGCAAAGTAACAATAATATTGTTTTAAGAACACATTAATTTTCTCTAAAAGTCAACAAAATTGTTTCTAGAATCTGATTGGTCCTTAAGTACCTTGACCAAGCTTCCTATTACTTAAGGGTAGGGGGGAAAAAAGTCCTTCCCTTGTGAAGTTGGAGCTCTACTGATATATGATGGATGTTTGAAGACCATGCCAATCACTATACCCAGGCCTACTGCCTAAGCAGATTTCTATATATGGCAATAAGGGGCTGAGTCAAGGGAATCTAATTGCCACTTATTGTATAATCTTGCTATGTTAGAATGAAGTTAATTATTAACTATTCACTGATTTATGAGTGCCTCATTTCATACTAAAATCAAACCTAAACTAATAGGATTGTATAGTCAGACCTGCCCCTAATAGCTTTTGACCAAAATACTTAAAATCAAATTAATCATGACCATGGCTAACAAAACATCACACAAATAAAGCTTTCATGGTAAGACCATTATCATTTAAAACAGCAAACTTGTTCTCCAAGACTTATCAATAAGGCATTAATGTTCTTTGCTTCTCTTTTCTTTATATGGTAGATCTCAGGGTATTATAAAAATCTGGCTACTGAATAATAAATTTTACTTTGATATTCTATATGCATTAAACATTATTTACCTTTATTTAAATGTAGAATGGCTCTTTCAGAGAAACTTGAGTGATTCGGGACTGTCCAAGGAAACTTGAATTGCTTTCCTCTCATGATAAATTTCTTTTTTACAAGTAGAAGCATTTGAATGTACTTTATTAGCCTCAGAGCTAAGCTCAAATTTCTATAGTGTTTTTGATCATAGTGGGGTCATGTTTCTTCCACAGCATATCAGATATTTCAACATTCTTTTGTCCTCTTCTACAATGTATTTAAAGCTAAGAGGGGATTGGCTTGATTTCTGAGCAAAATAATAGCACAAAGGAGATCTAAGTGGGAAATCCCCTTCCCTACTGCCCATAGGATTTACTTGACACTTTATTGATCATTGCTGTTAAAGCATTTCATACTTGATTGGAAAGTAATAATAATAATAAAGTTATCCAGTCCTTGTCACTGATTTAATAGAAATTTCTAGCAGAATTGTTAACCTAGTAATGCAATTAATCTGAGAGTGCATGCCATTGCTTTCTTCCTTCTGTAAATCTATAAAAATAAGCAAAAATAGTTGAGAAGTGGGCTATACAACTATCAATCTCAAATTAAAATGCAAAGTATGTGGAACATTTTTATGTTGAGTGTTTAGTACCAATACTAATCTGCTGGATTATTGATTTTCACCAATGGACTTCTCCTCACCAAGTTACTTTATATGCATTCTCTTACAATTTTTACCTGTATTTGATACTGTTAGACTCATAAAATTTTTAGAACTAGTAGAAAAAACTAAAGTCACCCAGACCAGTAATATCAAACTCTAATAGAAAAAAAAATGGAACTCTCTTGGTCACTTTTTGTCTTAGAAAATCACAAATTAATATTATTTATGTTATATTGTATATTTTTAAAAAAAAAGTTTTTCCTAAGTGCATTTTAATCTGGTCTACCTGCACTAGACAACTTTACTGGCTGCTTGAGGTTCACGGGCTCTTAGTTTCATACTTCTAATCTAGACCAAACTCTTCCCAAATGCATGAATACCCATTACAACATCCTTGATACCTGATCATCTAGGCTCTACTCATGTGCTTCCAGTAACTGAGAGCTTGCCAGCATGAAAGGTAGTTGCATTGCTGCAACTGCTGAAAAATAATTCATGTTGAAGTATTGAAGTAGCCTTTTATATGGTCTCAATCTCTACATCTATCCAGTTGACCAAATAGACCTGAAGTGCTGCTTTTCTTTGCTTTTCTATTGCATATTAGATCAAATTCTAATTCTTTTACTAGATATTCAGGGCTTCTCATCACTTGGAATCACTTTACCTATTTAATCTTATCTCATAACTCTCTCCAACAAAAATTTTACATTCATGGACACCATACTGATTCTCATTATAGCTTCCATGTACTCTTCTCTTAGTCTGACATAGCTTCCCCCTTCATCTTTGTCAATCCAGATTTTATTCTTCTTTCAAGGTATTATTGGATCTTCTCATCCATAAAGCTCTCTCGGATCCCATCCCATGATATTCTTTGCTTCTCCAAATTCTTGGAGCGCTTATCTGTCACATGTAGTTTCATACTTGGTTATATCTTGCTCTCTAGATTCTCTAGTTTCAAAAATGCATGCATTGTTTCTCGAACTATTTTAAAAGCGGGAAGCAGTCCTTTTTTTTGTATATGTATCATCATGGTGCTGGTCATTGAGAGAATACTAAATTGTAATAATGTCAATTTCCAGCTGTCATAGAAATAAATTAAATCCAACTTGGAGACTCAATGAGAAAATAACTTGCCTTCTGGTTCTATACAAATTTGGAGAAACTTTTTTTCCAAGCACTTTTCTTCAACATGAAGAATGCTGAAAAAATACTAAACTATTTCAAAGACACTACTACTTTTACTATCTTCTAGAGAAAAATATCAAGAAATACTTGGAGTAACAATGTTGTAAATATATTCCTTCATGGCCAGCTAACAAGATCCTAGACTGAGTTGCTGCTCTGAATATTCAGAATAGTAAGTACATCATTACTGACCAAGGGCTACTAGAATTTCAATATGACTTTAGCCTGTAATATATCCAGTCTTATCTTTATAGTGGTCAGATACAGGAGGAGGGTAAACAATAGCATCAAAACCTTTGTGGGTTTTGTTGGTATAAAATGTTTGTAAGCTTATAAGCTTAGACACCTGGTTTGCCTGCCCAGACAGGTGTTCACTGAATTCCTAAGATTAACCTACTCGATTGATGCATAGCCAGCCATATTACTTTTGACTATCCATTGGTTGTTTTGAGAAAAGATATTATAAGCACAGAAAATATACAACTGGCTCTGCAGATGTGGAAGGACAAGTGCATATTACCTAAGAAGGAGGAGGGAAGGTCAGGAGAAATGGCTGACTTTAGTTCATCTCAGTGTAGAAAGCCATGATCATTTTCATGAATGTTCATACACTGCTGTGTTGTTAAAAGAAAAAATGAAATGAAGTCCCTTAAGGAAATGATGAATTCCCCATCACCAGCAGTCTTCAAATGAAAAAAAAAAAAAAAAACAGATTGTTACCTCTCAGCTGAATGGTTATAGTAGGGATACATGACAGGTTAAATTATGGGTTAGAATAAATAACCACTAAGACCCTTCTAGTTCTATTTCTATGATTCTAAAAATAAGATAAGCAATGAATGTATTTAGGGTTATGTGAAGAAAATGGAATCTTCACTCACTTATCAGTGCATTCTGTTATATCTTCATCCCCTTTGCTGTCTGAGATGGAAAGCGGGTAGAATTAAATGTTTTTCCAAACCATCTTTACAATACCTGGTATGGTATAGTGTGGTATAATATGCAAATAAATGCTAAGGCTCAATCTAACTCTGTGGACTAAGGAAGCTTAGTATGAATTTATAGACTATTCACTGTGATAACAGGGAACAAATAACAAGTATCAACTAAAGCTTATTAATTTTTAGAGCTCTACTGTTCTATGTTTTAAATATATGTATATGTGTATATACATATACATATATATATAAGAGTTATAACTAGCTGAGGAAGATTTGGGCTTTACTTCAAGTACCAGTTTTTCCTTGCTTATGGCAACTATTCTACTCACCACAGGATTCTCTCCTGAGTAGAGTTGTAACCCCTAGGTTCCATTGCAATATTGTACTTTTTTCTAGGGCCCATATTTCTCTCAAAGTCACAAGTTGTATATAATCTTTAAAAAATTTATTTTATGGAGAACTCACACATGGTAAATGATCATAAGGTGGTCAGAAAAAAGCAATACAAGGACACTCTCAAGGCATCTCTTAAGACCTTTAGAATTGATTGTATGACATGAGCAACATTGGCACAGGACCACCGAGTATGACATGCCTTCATCAGAGAAGGTGCTGTGCTCTACAAGCAAAACAGAATTGAATTAGCCCAAAGGAAATGCAAGATGTGCAAAATTAGAGAAGCTACCCCAAATGTTCCTTTGGACAATTTGTGTCTAACCTGTGGCAGAGCATTCCAAGCTCATATTGGTCTGATCAGTCACAGTCATACACACTGTAATTCAACTCTAACATAGTGATGTCATTTTGGTCCTCTTCAAGAATGAAGGACAACAAAGTTGTATGTAGCCTAAACTCTCTGAGGGTGGGTTTGCAATTAAACTTGATATAACTGCAGTAACTGACTTTGCATCCAAAGCAAGAATTCCTAGTTAATCAATCTAGTGTCCCTGCTCACTGCATGGAGGAAAGGGAGGAAAGAAGATCAGATGAGCTTTATTGTGAGACTGGTACTTTCTTTAATGATTTTTGTGCTCTTTAAATTTTCACAATTGACTAATTGGCAGATTAGGCAATGAATCACTAGTGCAATGCTTGGTAATGAACTATAGTTAAAGGAAATGCATTTGTATGGGCTGGAAAGGGTGGAGTTGACCTACAATATCAGAACATTACTCTTCTTCCTCTTCCTAACCATGCTTCCTATAGTAATAATGGTCATTACTCAGCTTCCTGTCTGGAGAGTCCATATTTCCACCTGCTAAAACTAGCAAACTGAACAGAAACTGATTCTGTTGTTAAACCTAAACCCTGATTTCATTCACCAGGACCTTTAAAGGAAAAAATATATAGATAACCATCAACATCTTTCAGTAGCAACTACACCCCAGGGAATCTTAGGTCAAAGACAGGGCTAGCCCTGAGGTAGAGGGCTGGTGGTACTGCCAAGCCAAAGTAATGTTTTTATTCAGGTAAAATTAAGTTAAAATGAGCATAAAAGACAGCTCTAATGGGAAACCTGTGTCTCAAAGGGGCAATTAGGCTCTGAGACTGGAAGGAGGGAAAGGGGGAAAGGATATTGCTAGGCAGTCAGCCTCTATGTGGAAAAAAATAATCACAGGATTATAGATTCCAGAAACAGAAGGGATCTCAGAGACTGACTAATCTAACTTTTTAATTTTACCCAAGAGGAAACTGAGCTTCCAAACCTACATTATTAGATACTACAATTTTAAGACTTGATTCCTAACGATACATTCAATACTATTATCATATACCCATCTTGCCACCTCTGAGCTGGTTTTTCTACTTACACTTTCTCTTCCCACTCTTTCTTATCAGTGCAAAAGGAGCTTAATGTCTTCTCATACTTTGTAGATCTCTGGTTTCAGCTATGTAGGCACTTCTTTCAATGCTGCAAACCACATTAATACATCCATACTCTTGCTTTCTATGCTATCTTTCCCATACATAAATTTTCTAGTAGGGACAATCATCTAATTCAGAGATGTCAAACATGCTTGTGGCCCACGGCACCTACAATACTTTTGAGAAATGCCTGAAACAGATAAAAGTATGATTGGGAAATATTTAACAAAATAAATTAAAATGAAATAAAAACAATGATAATGTTAATATGTGGCTTTCTAACTCAGTATTCATGGCATTTGGGTGGTACAATGGATAGAATTCCAGGCCTGGAGTTGGAAAAACTCATCTTCATGAGTTCTTTTCTGATCTCAGACATTTACTTGCTAGGGACTTACAAGTAATCCTAGGCAAGTCACTACCCTTTTGCCTCAGTTTCCTCATCTGTAATAAGTGAGCTGGAGAAGGAAATGGCAAACCATTCCAGTATCTTTGCCAAGAAACCCCCAAAAGGGGTCACAAAGAATTGGAAACAAGTTAATATATAGCCCACAAGTATGTTTATATATGGTTTAGTGATCCCCATGTCTATTTGAGTTAGATTTCACTGCCCTAATTCTTTTACTTTGTTATGTAGGCTGACTATGAGTTATATTTTGTTCTTGTTACATGACCAAACTACCTGCTTTTCCTGTCATATATCTCTCTGATAACATCTTTTATACTACTTCTCTTGTGCAATTATTGGCTGATAATGTGTTACAGCCTATGCAACATACCTACTGTAAACCTTTTAATTTGCTTTTTCAGTAACCCATAACTTTAATTCTTCAAAGGCTATTCTATTTCATGACTTGAGCCATAAAACACCAGGAGAATATTATAGTTTAAAACAAAAAATGGGTTCTTTTTTTCAGAAGTACATTTGGAACAAGTAAAAGCTCCATTTTTAAAAGCACAATTCCCCAAAGGCTATGCAGCTCTTTATCTTTTTTTTTTTTCACTTCTCAGCCCAGATCACTGTCTAGTATCTATCCAACAAAGTTCCATGACTTATTCAGCCAACTGCATATCATAGGCTAGACAATAGTCATTCTTTATCCACTTGTTTTTTCTAATGTAGATTTATAGCACATTTATCATTTCAAGAATATTCCTGATAAAAGTATGAGAAGGAAATAAGAATACAAAAGTCTTTAAACTACATGTGCTACAAACTATATGTTCTATAAACATATTTTTGCATTCACAGCTGACTAAAATACATAGAAAATATACTTTCCTACCAAACTTATCTTTTCTTGATGATTTTTTTAAAAAAATCATTTTACTAGTAAACCAAAATATTGATTGGATGCCTCTTTACTAGCAAGCCCTTAAGCAACAAAAATAGCTATCTCCCCTTCTCCCCCCATGCATTAATCAAAATTGTATGGTGGCTTGAAAGATTTGACAACAGAGATAACTTTGTTTAAACTTTTCTATTAATACCAATTGAGGCATAAAACAGGAAGCCTTATCTTTGCCAAAGGCATTCGTCATGACTGTCATGGAGGCAGGTAAGTGGTTCAATGGATGGAACCCTGGACCTGAAGTCAGAACGTCCTAGAGTCACAAAGACTTTAGTTCAACTGTGACCTCAGATACTTTCTAGTTGTGAGACTCTAAGTTTTTCATCTAACCCTGTTTGCTTGTGAGTGGAAGATAATAACAATACATCCCTTAAAGAGTTGTTGTGAGGATAAAATGAGATAATGTTTGCAGTGTTCAGCAGAATGTCTGGCACATGGAAAGTACTTGATAAATGCTTATTGCATCTCACTTCTTTTCCCCTGTATGTTCTGTCCAGTGCAGCATCCAAATAGACGAGGGATTCCCTGCAAATAATGAGGTCTTCCAGATGCTCCTGTTTACAGATGACATTGTACTGATTACATCAACCCTGGATGCATCACAGAGCTTCTTAAATATTTTCCATCACTATGAATTACTAATTAAGCCAAAACAAACAATAAATTAAGGGGAAATTTTAAAATAGAACTGTAACAGGTTTGTTTCATCACAACTACATGTGGTCTTTTTTTTGCTGGAATAGGTTTATGCATTGAGTCTTTTATAATTTATGAGCTGAGAAAAATATAAACTGTCTCCTAGGTGAAGTTAATTTAATTATAACTTTACAGAAGAGAGCCTAAATAGGAAAAAATGCTGACAATGAAAAAATGCACCTAGACATACCTAAAATCTTGAAATGACTGTTAAGATTATTAGAATCCCTCAAGAACTGACATTTTATCTTAGTAAAAACCATTCTGGTTTCATTTTCTGCCAAACTTCCTTTGAATGAGGAAGAGAAGGAGAAGAAGAGATTAAAGAAGAGGAGGAGGAAGATAACAACAACAAAAAGAAGAAAACAATGAGGAGGAGGAAGAGGAGGAGATGGAAAAAGAAGAGAAAGAAACAGAAAAAGGAGAAGCAGAGGAGAAGGAGGGGATGGAAGAACAAGGACAAGAGGAGGAAAAAGAGGAGGAGGGTGAGGAGGAGAAAAGGAAGAAAAGAAGAGGAAGAAGGGGAAAGGAAGAGGAAAAGGAAAAAGAGGAAGGAGAAAGAGGAAGAAGGGATTAGGAAAGAAGGAGATGAAAGAAGAGGAGGAAGGAAGAAAAAGAAGAAAAAAGGAGTGATGACAGCACATAGACATTTAAAGAATTACATTAGTTTTGTATCCATTATTTTATTTCACCTTTACTCCCTTAATAGTCTCTTAGATCTAAACACCTGTGTATATCTTAGCCATTAGGGGGCACCTGCAAACAACATATGAAGAAAAGTCACCATTTTCTGCCTATTTACAAGTCTCATTTTTCTTTTTTCTTTTTCTTTTTCTTTTTTTTTGAAATTTATTGATTCATCCCATTTAATATCTCTTCACCTATACTCTCCACATTCTTGTTATGTTATTCGCTACTTGTCTACTTTTTATCTCCCAGATTCCTCCAATTCTCTGTCTTTGTTGAAGTTTAAAAAAAAAAAAAAAAAAAAAAGGATGAGAATGTAGGTGGAGGCCTCATTGGGTGGAGATCTCAGAAGGTGACAACTGCTCTAACCTGTCTTCCCTGCACAAAGTAATATTATTTGCAGATGAGGAAATGTTTCTTCCTAAGGTTGCAGTTTAGCCAGAGCATCTCATTCCCACAGTCAGTCTCTTGCTCTCTGTGGGAATGTTGTCAGTAACTATGGTAGAGACTCTGGTCAGGGGATGGAAGAATCGAAATTCACTTGGAAAGACAAAAAGAAAAATGGTAACTCCACAGCTTCAAGATGGAAGCCAAATTTGGGGTAGGTTCAAAACACTTTTATTCTATGTAATTTTTTTCCATTTTAAAATGTTTGGAAGAGTGGGGAGAATGGATTCAACATTTATTTCTTCAGAGTTTGAAAATTCGCACATAATAAATGATCATTATTATTCTCATCTTTACTTCCAGGAGGAGACAGTAATAAACTGAAGTTAGAAAGTAAAGGATAGCCATTTTTTCTGCTATTTGATTTGTCTGACTGGTAGTTTACCACCACATTTAGAAAAGAAAATGTTGTCTTGCTTTGCTTTTCTATATGTGATCTGGCCAAATGGCTGAATCACTCATTTGTAATATGAGAAATAAGTCATTCTGGGTTTTAACCTAACTTGCTTTTTCAGTTTTATTTATTTGTTAAGGATTTAATGATACCATTAAAACAAAAATGGAGCACTTTTCTTAACACAGATGAAAAGCCATTGGAGCAGTATTTGAGTTTTGTTTTATTGAAAATAAAGAATTTCAAGATGATAAATGATTTATGGATCCCATGAAAAGAAATGTAAGCAGGCATTCTCTGTTAAGGATATCCATGTTTGTGCATACATATATATGTACATATAATGTTTATATATATATACACATACATACATGTACATATATATGTTATAATTTGTAAGACCTAAAAATGTTGAAGTATTGAGACAGAGATAGGTATAGCATTGAGGTGGATTTGGAGTCAAAGACCAGGGTTCAAATTCTCCTTTTGTGTGACTTTATACAAGTCATTTACCTGCTGAACAGCTCAGTTTTGTCATCTGGATAATGAGAAGTGAGCTTAATGATCTCTAAGATCCCTTTCAAATCCAAAATCCTATGCTTGACATCATGATTAAATGATAGAATTATTATGGTATCACATTTTACAGGTAGCAGCAGAGGCCCAGAACAGGAGCAGTTAATATACCCAAGATAATAGCAATTCTTCCACTTCAATAAAGTCTCTTTGCTTCTTCCATGGTGGTAAATTATCAGGAATAGGACCTCCCAAGAGTCATAAATGTTCAGTAACTCTGGTAGGTAATGCTTAACTGAAGAATTTGTGCTTCCCTTTTGATTGCATTTGGCCTTAAATGGTCAAAACCACCTTCAGGCACTTTGCTCACTTAAAGTTTTTAAATGTTAGCTTAGGCTGTCTCTAACCTGAGGGGTTCTGTAGTAATCAACATTTCTTTCCCTCTCCCCCTCCCCCAGAATGAAAGTTTTGTTTTTATTTTTTGTCTAGCATAAAATTGCCTTTTAAATCTTTAATAAAGGAAGGACATGATAACAAGTAGATTTGCTGTTTCATGTGCAATAATCTTTTTTATTGTACTCGATTACGGAAATGCTTATTTTATTCTATACATTAAAACTAAAATACATTTTAAAAATAAAATTAAACAATAATAAAGTCTTGAAAAAATTAAGGAAATGTGACTATACAATGAGACGGCAATTGGTAGCAGTTTATTTACAAAAAATACAGATTCTGAGAGTTGGAAGGGGTCAAGGACCTTTCAAAACCTGAATGAGAATTCAGCCAGCAATATTGAATCAACTGCTGTTAACATATAGAGTGAATGTTGTTTAACTTCCCTCACCAAACTGCCTTTGTATTGCAATCATGGTTATCCATTAAGAGGCCACAGGTATAATGCTGTAGAAATGCTTTGACCTGGTTTATTCAATAAAACTTAAATCAAAGGAAATTTTAAAATGCCTACCATAGGTCACTCCCTCAATGCGTGCTGAGTAGCTATGATGACAACAATATGAGAAATTGTAGCAGTATTACTAATACTGGATAGAGTACTAAGTTAGAAATAATAAATTGAAATACCTGAGTCATAATCCTTACTAGGGAAGCAAATCTGGATTTGGTGTCAAGAGATCAGAGTTCAAATTCTAATTTACATAGGCATCATAGCATATGTGGCCATGATCAGTGTGCAGCTCACTTTACCTCTATCTCCTTATCTGTAAAATAACAACAATATTGTTTATTCTCTTTCATATAGTTCCTAGGAAGAAAATACTTCAAAATATAAAGTTATTAAGAAATGCAAGTAGGAATTATTATAGTTATCCCTGTAGTACAGATCTGGTTTTCTCCTCCTTCCTGAAAAAATGTTCTTCCTCTCTCTTCTTTGTTTCAAATACATTCTTTCTTGTCACCTATTTCACATACATTTGTGTAGCAATCATATT
>JAJPUD010000321.1:0-51766 GCA_023553655.1 Myrmecobius fasciatus
CTTCTCTCCACTCATACTAAAAATTGCTTAGTCCAGACCCATATCACCCTTGCCTAAACTATTACAATGGCCTCCTAATTTAGTCTCCCTGTATCCCTCCAATTCATCCTCCATAGAGCATCCAAATTGATATTCCTAAAGCAAAGGTCTAACCATATCACTCCTTTAATCAAAAAGCTTTGATAATTATTCACAGTCTGTTTCCCATCTCTCTCTTTCCAGGAAAGGTACACATCATTCTCATTCCGCATATTACTCTACATTCCAGTCAGATTTTTTCATCCATACAATATTATATCTTCCACCACCACATCTTTACCCAGGTTATTAACTCCACCATCTCTGGCAGGTTCTCCCTCATCTCTACCACTTAAGAACCCTCAGGTGAAGTTCTATTTCTTTCTTAAGAATTTTCATGCTTTTTTGAATTGTTAGCATCTACATTCCATGTTCAAAAAAAGTCACTTTGTATTTGTTTGTATGTAGTTTTAATCTAGAGCAGCTAGGGGGCATAATGGATGGATTGACAGGTCTGGAGTCAGGAAAACCTGAACTGAAATCCAGTTTTAGAAACTTACCTGAATGACACTGGGCATATCACTTGATCGTGTTTGCCTCAGTTTCCTTATCTGTAAAATGAGCTGGAGAAGGAAATAGCAAACAACTTCAGTATCTCTGCCAAGAAACCCCAAATGGGGTCATGAAGATTTGGGCACAACTGAAAAATTACTTTAAAAGAATGTTTTGAATCTATTTGCCAGTGTATATGTATTTTTTTAATCTTCAAATAAATATAAGCCCTTGGAGGGCCCAGATTCTCTCATTTTTGTGTTGTATCCCTAACACCTACCAGAGAACTTGGCATATCACATAGTACACAAAACATAGATCAATGTTTAATAAATATTGTTAAGTGATTAATAGGAGTAAATTCAATAGGCCATTTTGAGTTCAGTGACATGATAGTACATCATATATTGTTTATTTCAAATTTAGTTCAGAAACCAGAACTAAACATTTTAAAAGTTAATGTTGAACTTTTTGGGAGTAATAAAACAACCCTTTTTTCCTTGTCTTCTTTTAGATAATTATTCTAAAATTTTCAAAACTCATTTTCCTCTTCATTAGCAGACATATTTTCAGGGTGAAATATCAAATAGTAGTGATAAAGTAACATTGTTGATATTTCTTATGTATTCCTATCAAAAGCAGTACATTTCACCTCCACCCGCAAAATGTGAGATACCTTTTTTTTAAAAGAACTGACTTCCTTAGACTTGACCTCTTGCCCATTCTACTACCACCAGAACCACCCAAAAGTCAGATACCTATTAAGCTCTTTCCAAAAGAACTGACTTCCCTAAACTTGATCACTTGTCCTACCTCAACCTAATGCAATTGCTTGATCCTTTGAGACCACATTTCTCTCTGAAGTTCGCCATCCAAAACGCATAGTACCTGCCCAATAAGGAGAAAGACTGGGAAGTGTGTTAATAAGAAGACTGAAATTGATATTCAAAGATTTTTGTTCCTGTATAAGTCACTTTAGCTCACTAAGTTTTAGTTTCTCTAAGAAAATGAGGATAGAATTTGAACTTCCTCCCTTAAGTGGTCGTTTACATAAAAGGAAGAATTTTGTAAATTGTAAAGTGATCGATCATTTTATATTTAAGGAAGCTATGTCTCATTAGCTCACTTTTTTTTTCATATCCCCACACCTCCAACAAAATCAGTGTTTCAGAAATTCTTGCTGATTAAGTTATTGTACTATCTCACATGATCTCAACAGTATCATTAGTTAGACTTCCAATCTTATATCCCCTTCCCTATCCTTGATGGACTGATCTTTCTAGGGCTTGACATCTTAAATAGGGAAACAATGAATACCATGAAACTATGAAATTAGAGATAAAGTGTCAGGAGCTATATCAAAGTCAAGAAAGAAAAAAAGGAAAATCAAATGCATTCAATATGAAGGGATCTTTGAATATGCAAGAAAAAAAAAGATAAAGGGGAACTTTTTCATCGAAACTTTAAGATTCTACTCAATGGCAGAATCTCAGTGGGATCAAAAGGAAATTGCTTCAGAACTTGGTTGAGAAAAGAAAGGGATGACAGATATGGGACAACATGGACACTAAGCAAGAAGCAATCTTTTCATCCAAGATTTTCAAGGAAGTATGAAAAAATGGAAAGTGACAAAAATGTAAACATGCCTTTCTTGCAGTTGATCAGGACCCTCAATTAGAGTGTTTTCTTTCATTTGTCACATGAGCATGGTAGGAAATGTGCATTATATGTCAGGCAGTTTTGCAATGTAAGGGAAAGGAGATCCAAAAGTATCTGTAATGCAGTCCTGCAGCTGGCATTTTGTAACAAAGCTGTTTCCTTCCTAAAGGCCAGTGCTAAGTCCCTGCAGGGAGCTCTGGTGATGTTCTAGGAGAAGGCATTTCAATCTTCCAAGAACTGTTATTTTAATCATTTAACAGTCTTAATAATTTAATATTTCAATATGATAAGTTAGAAGCATTAAATAATAAAAAAATCAATTTACTCCCTAAAGAAAAACTCAGATTTTGAAAAGAAAAAGGACAAAGACAAAAGGGGAATAATGGGATATATATTATCCCTTGATCCAAGGTGTATACAATGCTATTTGTTCACAACCTCACATTTGGGAAAATTTTTGCCATTTTTTATCTCATAAATGACATTTTATTTGAATTATTAAAACTATGAGGGAAAAGCACTAACCAAGTTTGAGGTAATAGATGTGACCATAGTAGATGAATAGAGTTCTTTTTGTTTTTATGTATTCATGGTACATTACCACTAATGTAGTGACTACTACACTAAGAACTCAAATTCAGAAAGTCTTGGTTCAAATCCTAATTCCATCACTACCTATAAAGGCCCCTCTTGGCTAAGTCATTTATTTTCTCTGGGTCTCAGTTATCTCATCTGTAACATGGGAATAATACATCTGTACTTCATTTATCTTTAGATAATTTTTTAGAAATTTTTTTCTAGATAAATTTTTAGATAAAAACACTTCAGAATTTACAAAACTCTTTTCATAAAAGGATATAAAGGAGATGGTGTAATTATTATACTCATTTTACAGATAAGGAAACTGAGTTTTAGAAAGATTATTTGGCCCCTGGTCATAGATCTAGAAATCCAAGTCCAATACTATTTCCATTAATCTTTATTATTTTTCTGTAAATTTCTCATATGGATAAAATAACAAATAATAAATTTCTTTTTTAAGTATAAAGGGTTTTAACAATACTTATATTATTAATAATTAGTTTGTAACAATAATATTAGTATTAGTATTACTATACTGCCTCACTTAGATCTAAGAATCTGGTTTGTCACTGACTAAAAATAAATTACCATAAATTAAAAGAGATTAGTGCTTATATTATTTTTTTCTTTTCTAATCTACATATTTTTACTAAAATTCTCAAATTTTGCTAACGTTTTTAATATATTACTGAAGTTTGTACTCCTATGAAATGATATGCAGTAGCAGAAATATCTTCAGCTCTGTGGATTTACATTATGAGATCATGGAAGAAGTAATTAAAGTGTTCTTTTCATTGTTTTCTGCTGGGGATGACTTATTTACAGAGCTTATGGTAGCTCACTACATAAACAGGTTTGATTATGCTGCTCTTTTATCCACCCTCAGTCAGAACAGAAATTTGGCAATAGCACACAATTCAACACAAAACAAAACTGTTTTGTAGCAAATACTTCATTTTTTAGACAGGTGCACAGTCTCACATGATGAAATAGAAAACAGTCAAGATTAGCAATAGAAAACAGCCTTATAACCCTAGGCTGTAACTAGAAAAAAAATAATGATTCATTTTTAATGACATACCAATAATTTCATATTTGGTAGCTGGGAAACAGAATTATGTTAACATTTTTCTGATTAAACACATATACTTTGAAATAGCGGTGAGCTATTACGTCAAGAGAGGAGGAACAAGAACATTCTTCACCTTCTCACTTTTAATCATCAAGCTGTCCTGGTAGTAGACATAATGTCCATCTAGGCAAAAAAAAAAAGTTGCAGGAATTGCTACTTTATTCTAATTAACCCTGACTGGACAATCTTAGAACTGTACAGATCTGTAGATAAATAATTGAGTGTCAATTTAATATGTATAATAAATAAGTTATTTCATAAACAGAAGTTAATTTATCCCATGAAGTAAGGAATCTCTCACTGTTCTTTCCATAGAGGACAACCTTTTCAGACTTAAATTTAAAGCAACTTTCCATAACCTCTCCTAAAATCAAGGGCAAGAAGCTGTGTGCTCTCAGAAAAGAGATTTTTTTCCTACTATTTATTCATGTTTTTCCTCAATCACACACACACCCACAATCAGTAGGCAGGAAAATCATCATAATTCTTTAAAATAGAAAGCAGTAGGACAGAAAGGATATCTACTTACTTCTCTTTCTGTCTTTCAGTTTTCAAAATAGCAGGAAGCTTTTAATGTTGACAATTTGATATGAAATTCTAATAAAAATGAAGAATGAGTTAAGCAAAGGCAATAAATAAACAGTTTTTAAAATTATTCACAAGCAGAAATACAAAAGGGAAATTGGGCTTTTAAAACCCTTTCTCTCCTGAAAATTCTTTCAATCATTATATTGTAAATTAAGCTGCAGGTAAAAATCAAACATAAGGAAAATATAGTACTGCCACTGATTCTTGCCTCACCTTTTGAGGCGTATAAGTTCTCAAAATAATCAGGGAAAGGTTATTTCAGTTGAAGAGAAAACTACTTAGTTTTGCCTCAAGTGAACAGTTCCCAGAAAAAAGTCTACCTGGTAGTGTTGTTGCTAATAGCAGCTGCAAATAAATTGAGGGGTGGGGGGTGAAGAGAGAGAGAGAAAGGGGGGGGAAGAAAGGGGGAGGGAGGGAGGGAGGGAAAAAGGCAGAGAGAGAGAGGGGGGGGGAGGGAGGAAGAGAGGGAGAGAGAATATCATGGTTTTTGTCTGTGTTTTGGATTCCAAAAATGTAGAGTCAAAGTGAATACTGATTTTGTTTGGCCTGAAGAGCTAATTTCCTACACTTCCCACTGGTTCCTTCCAACCTTCTTCAAAAGGCACATTCATGCTACTGGTTCTTTTCAAAATGCCGCAGTGGAATGAGGTTTGGCTTAATAGAGCAGGGTTCTCTGGAGACCTTGCAATGCAGGCTGCATCCTCTGCAGCCTATTATCACTGCAGCTATTTGAAACAAATACATTCAGATACTAGAAATTTGCTGCAATTCTCAGCTTTACTCATTGACTGGCATAAAAGGCAAAAGATGATTTTTAATGATTCCCTTTATTTACAAAAGATAATGAAAAGAAAGGAAATTTCTAGGAGAAGGGGAGGACAGCTTTTTTTTTCCTCCTGTGATGATGGCTCATGACTAAGTCTTTTTCTATTATTCCACTAGACACCTGACAAATATGTCAATCTGAATGTTATTTTCCAAGTGTGGTAATCTTACATGAAAAATTATAAACTAAATCCTCAACAGAAGATGTTCATTTGGAACCTCTGTAAGGGAATATTGTAAATGACAGCTAGTTTCAAAGTTTAAAAAAGTGGGCACAAGGTGTTTGATGCAATTATGTTTGGCCACCAGTATTATTTTGAGTATGATTGAAGTGTATATTTGGTGCTATTATAACAGACTGCGGAATTTATATTTCTTTGCAATACACTAAGAAAGTCATCTTAAGTGTAACATTTTAGTTTTCACTGTAAATGAGATCCTGTGCTTTATGGAGAATACAATTATAACAGTCTAGTAAATAAGTTATTTCTTAACATTTTATAGTAATAAGGAGATTTGAAGAGCAAATTACATTGAAGGACATAGTAAAAAACTTTCTGAAAATTTATTTAATGAATTCTCTGATGTTTGGGTATCTATAATGCAGTAAAAAAAGTGTTGGGGCTTAGAATTGGAGGAGCTGAGTTCAAATATTGACTGTTCGCCATGTAATTTTATACAAGTCATTAAATCTTTCTAGGCCTTAGAGATTGGATTTCTAAGGTTCTTTCCAATTCTAAATCTATTAAGTTACTTATATCCTGTTGCTTGATAAACAAATGTATCCTCTAAATATGTAATTTCTCTCAATGAGAAAGAGACTTCAATGCACCCAGAAAAGATAACTAAAATTAGTTATGTTACAAAAGTAGAATTTGAGACCAATATTATTTTATTATAATTTGTTAAAAATACACAGATAACAAATTATCATAAAATATTATTCATATAAGAAAAAATATTATAAACATTAACAAGGAATCAGCTCATCTCATGGAACATTTGGAAAATCCTTGTAAACTCCACTTTTCTACCAACCTATGTTTAAGTATAGTTGGAGTAGATAATACTTTACATTTTTAAATAAGTAAAAAAATCAATAAATGCTATGTATAAAAGTATTAATTTTGACCAAGACTATTTATTTCTTACCAGTTTTACAAGTCATACAGCTATGCCTATTATTTAAAGAAAATAAATTATGTAAGCCTTTGTGAAAAAAATACATTCTTGTTGATTAAATTTAGCTTTAATAAGATGATTTATTCTTTCTAGAAAGTGTTTCTTCTTTATACTGCATTTTTGGAAACAAGTACTATTAATAAAGGAAACTAAAACTTAGGAGATAAAATAGTCGGTTCTCTTCCAAATTAAAAAAAAAAAAAAAGGAGGAAGACTATGAGTTAATGTTTCTCTCTAACAACAGAAGTTGGATTGGTTGTCTTCCTGACCAATCCCTTACTTCTTTCCTTTCTCAGCCTCTGCAGTTTCCCTTGTCTGCCCATGTACTTTTATAGAACCATAAATCACAGGGTCATAGATTCAAAGGTGGAAATCACCCTCAAGGACATTTATTTCAACACTCTCACTTTATAGCTGAAATAACCAAGACCCAGAAAAACTGAAGTTACATGCCCAAGGTCACAGGTAAGAAATGAGTTTCGGAATTTAAAATTGATTCCAAATTCAGTATTCTTTCTCCCTAAAGACTGACCTTTGCCACTAACTTAATCAATCCGTTTTCTAAATGCCCCATATTATCTACAGATGGTTTTTCCTATCATTTCAAAACTAAACCAAATCATCCTAAATTCTACCCTCCTATCTTGTCTGTATCATGTTCAGCCACCTCACCAAGCCAGAAATACAACACAAAGAATATTGAATTTGAGTCCTGGGTTTGACTTCCGGCTTTCTTATTCACTGGTGAAATGGTAAAAACTTATCCTATGCTAGTTCCACTTTTCTCATCTGGTGATAATTATAATTACTATTTAACTCAATGGAGTTATTGTAAGGATCCAAAGATCTGTGACAATTCAAATGTCCATGGCAGTATAAGGTTCATGCCATTTCCCCAAAAACAATCTTATGAAGTAGATGACAAAATGATATTCACCTTCATTTTATAAATGAGAACATTAAGGCTCAGCAAGGTTGCAACTTATCCATAATAACAAATATTCAAGATTCAAATCCAGGTCTCCTTCCAAACTTAGCATTCTCTCACTGTATCTAAAGCATTTTGTAAATTATAACCCATTATATAATCATTACTTTGCTTATTTCTACCCTTCCCCAGTGATGAGACTAGCAAAATTAATTACTGTTTCAATACCTACTTTATCCTCAGACTTCACTGTCAAGTGTCCTGCATTGCTATTTAATGTTAAACATATAAATGGGACAAAAGGTTGGACCTGACATCCATTACAAGCCAAAATATCACAGCCTTACAGAAGATTTCTACATAACCATTGATCCATAAATCTCCAGTCTGGCCAAGAGCTTGAAGCCATTGCTGGCTCAGTTTTCCAGGTACATAAAGGATATCATGACCTTCTTGATTCAATTTTATCTTTTTAATCAAATAGAAATCAGCTTTCTGGTGCTTCAGACAACTGAAAATCTTGGGCTCAGTGATAATGTTCTTAGATATGTGTTGATATATGACACACCTCTATATCATCATTCCATACTACTACTATATTTACTCCAATGGCCATATCCAGTCAACTTGATCTTTATCTTGCCATTGGACCCAGTTGACTAGAAGTGAGGCAGGTGACCTTGCACAGTCACTTAAATCCAAATCACTTGCATGACATGACATCACTTCCCTGATGTCATGGTCCTCTTTAAGAATAAAGGATCACCATCAATAACAACAACAATTTATTCCACATAGAAATTCAAAATCTTTTGCATATATATTCCTCTATGCATATTCCCAGCATATCATCATATTGTTTCTCCTACTTGACTAGGTAAAGGGTTGTTAGTATTACAACAGTGTCTCACTTCTTTAATATAATACTCATGTGTTATTTAAATATATGATTATCTAAATTACAAAAAATTAAGTTATCCTATTAAAAACTCAATGTAGAACATAACCTCAGAAAATACCTGGATATTGATTCTTAAAAAAAAACCCACCAAAAACAAATTGAGGTTCTGACTCACAAATTTGTCCTATGGTTAATGTTTGAAACATCTTTATCAACCAATAATTTTTTCTCTTCACTTTTTATTGCTCTTTAGCATGGCACTTAGAGGATATTTTCACCTGGTAAATGCAAATGAGGGATTGCTACGCAGTGCATCTGACAAAACTGTCAGGTTGTGTGTGTGTGTCTGTGTGTCTGTGTGTGTATGTTTTCCCACATGGCTGCCAAGTAAAAATTTAACACCTGCAGTATTTAAGGGTTTTCCCCCACACTCCTTCTGGAAAACACCAATCTTTCTGTCAGTTCCAATAAATATTGGCTTTCTAATCAGAGATTCAGGTCAGCCAAAGGCAATTATGAGGAATATAAAATAAGGTACTAAGGACAGCTGTTTGAATACATTAATCCCCACACATTTTTGTTCTTGAAATGCCCTGTTTAGAAGTACAGAATGCACATACGCACACACAGGAGCTTGTCAAATATTCAACGGAACAGGTCAAATTCCATTATAGGAAATGCCATTAGACTTCTTTTTAGAATGGGATTCATTAAAAATGGATCAATGAATTCATGATCTCATGAATGTGGGAACTCTTGCCCCATCCATGCAGATCACAATCCTTTCACAGCTTCTTGTTTTGTATGACTTTTAGTCCCATAAGTGGAATCATATCACTTCCCCATTGCCCTGGAAGCTTTGTCTTTTAAAAATAAAAACACAGGGGCAGCTAGATGGCTCAGTGGATAGAGGACCAGCCCTGAAGTCAGGAAGACCTGAGTTCAAATTTGGTCTCAGACACTTAACACTTCCTAGCTGTGTGACCCTGGGCAAGTCACTTAATCCCAATTGCCACAGCAAGAAAAAAAAATAAAATTTAAATTAAAAAAAAATAATATATATATGCATATATATATTGTGTGCTGTACTGACATATATACATATGTGTGTGTGTATAATGGTCTTTTTTTTTCCTTTGCACTCATCATGTTTCCTGTTGTCTTTAGACATAATATGAAATCGACCCCTTTGTCTACTTCATAAGGAGAGCCAATAAGCTATATTTCTACTTGACTCAAACTTCCCTCTGCTTTTCAATTTCTTAAATGGTAGATTATCTCAAGGTGAGAAAAGAATCTCACATTTAGAGTATCAATATTTCAATTAATGTTTAGAGGTGATTTATGAATCTTTAGGTGCTTAGCATCTTCTCTTCTCTAACTTCTCTACTATCACATTCATCTAAGTGGAAGGGATATGCATAGAGATGGGAGCCATTCTATATTTTTATTTTTTATAATGGATTGTATTTTCATTAATTAGTGGCCCAAATATTGATGATGAACTTCTTACTACTAAGGCTAGTCTGTGCATAAGAATTACAATCTCTCATCATGATAATAGATATTTTTGTTAGATCTCCAACCCTCATGTTACTAATTTGAAAAAATTTTCATCTAAATAAATTCCAGAACAACAAAGAATTTAGGTAGCCTACTGGAGTTTATTGTAATATATCTTGCATGTGATAAATACCAAGAAAATGCTTCTTCCTATTAATCAAATATTTATTTGCTATGTGTCCATTGTGTACAAGGCAACAGGTTAATTGCTGTGCAGGAAACATACAAAACACTTGTAATTTAATTTAGGAGACAAGATATAGAGATGAAATATTAACTAAGAATTCAAAGCAATAATAGAAGAGACATTTGCTAGATCTGTTATGTCACAAGTGATTATTTTAGGACTTCAGAAAAGTTAGAGAATCAAAGAAAGATTATTTCAAGATGAAATGCCAAGGAACATCTTTAAAAGGATGGTGGTAGTTGATCTGGCTCTTGAAAGACAGGTAGAATTTAAATAGGTAAGACAAGGAAGATGGTATTATAGGATGGAAGAAAAACCTAGCATGAGTTAGAGTATGGGAAATACAAGGTATAATCAGGAAGTAAAAAATTTGGCTGAAGTTGAAGGTTTATGTAGGGGAAGGAGACAAGGCTCAAATGACAGGTTGAGGTCATAAGATGAAGTACCTTGATTGCCATCCTAAGGAGTTTGGATATTGACTAAATTCTATATAGCAAATAATGGCAGATGGCTCAAGCACTCCAACACTTTCCACTATGAATACCTTTTCCATTTCTCTCAATCTTTTCCTCATTCTCCAACCTTATATTCCCCTTTCCTTATACCTCTTTTTCTTTTTTTACCCTTTCCCTTTTACTTGTTCTTGATGTCTTAGTTTAATCTTCCTTCTACCCTGCATAAAGCTTAGATTTACTGGTGATGCTCAGAATTATTCAGTCAACTCTTGTCCTATGACACAGTAATGGTTTTCAGTTGTTCACCAACTGGACCACTGTTCATTCCTAAACTGTTTTATAAAGATTAACATATAACCAATTTTTTATTAGCCATGTTACTGAAGGAACAAAGTAACAGAAATAATCCAAAAATAATATTTTGGAAAGTGTTTTAAGGCTTACATTTGAAATTCAACCTCTTTAATGTACTTAAAGGAGATAGGATTTAAAAAAAAAGAAAAGTAGATGGGATTTGAATTGATAGAGGAGAAAGCAGGATATTCTAGATGAGGAAAATAATGTGCAAATATACAGAGTAAGAAATGCATTGTAACCATGGAAAAGAAGCATATGAAATGTCACAACTAATCAACAGGGCTAATGAGCCAGAAGCAGAAGCTATGGGAGAGGAGTTCAAATATTTCATGTGCTTTACTATAAAATCAATACTCAAGTGGTAAAAATAAAATAAAATGAGGGGGAGAATAAATCTAAAACACTTCTGGAAGACTGGCACCTAATTAGAAGATTGCTGAACAAACATTTTAACTTTATTATATCACACCATTAGAAAAACAAGAGAAATTGTTTTTTAAAGAACTCAAGAGCTACACATGTAACAATTATGCTCCATGCAATGCTATCCAGATTGAATGTGATTTGCAGAGATGATACTGTACAATAATATATCTAATAGATGCAATATAAATGAGTCACAAGAATTAAAGAACAAATGATAGCAAATGTGGCTGTACAGATTTTATGCATTATAATATTTGCATATTGAATTTATAATTCCAAGTGAAGGCATATACTTCATTTGAAGTGATACATTAGTAAGCAAATGAAGCAGTTTAACTATAAAGATTGATTCTTATGATAGCACGTTCAAAATGTAAAGGATAAGATATGCCATAACATTTGAAATGGTAAGCTTGAATTACTGTAGAATTTTTTAAATATCTATTATACAACTTCTATACATGTGTGATTCATTTTTTATAAAACAATATATAACTTAATATGCTAAAACAACAACTAAACCCAAACAAAACCCCAGTATTCCCCCCTCCCAAGAAAGTAAGCATTGGCAGGTATCACCTAATCTGCTACTTTTTGTCTCTACTTAGTTGATAATGTTGCCTCTTTGTAACAAATAACCCAATAAAAAGCAGGAGTTACTGCTCGAAAAAACAAACAAACAAACAAACAAAAACATCACATTACATCTTCTCAAGTCTGTTCCAATATACTCTATTCACCTCACTTGTCTGTCTGAAAAGTATTGTCAATTGACTAGTTTTTGATTGAATTGTAGAGTAAACCCTAAAATGGCAAAGTCTTTGGAATTGTGGTGAGCAGCTGTACTAAGCATGGATAATTCAGAGGCACCTTCCCCTGGAAAATGCCAGCAATTCCTTATAAAATCTGCTTGGGCTCAGCCAAGGATGAAACACAACAGCCTCATGACAATTTGTTTTAATTGACTTGTCATTTGTCACCTAATGCCTGCTCTGTGCTAGTGCTCATGGAAGGAGGGGAGTATTTCTCAAATTGAACTCTAAGACCCCTGAGGGCAATCATACAAATTTCCTAGGGATTTACTGAAACCATTTAAATCTCAAAAACGAAGGTTTAATCTGCTAATTAAGAACTCATTTTTGGTTATTTAAAAAATGATCAGGGCAAGGCCCCTGCTTGTACGATATTTCTATTTACAAACTAACAATATATAGATTTTTGTCATCTACACTTGTGGCTCCTGTGATTTAATATAGGGAATAAAAGTGTCATTCAAAGGAGTGTCTGACAAAAATATAAGGAATCACTTCCAAATCAAAGCATAATAATAAAATAGCCAAATCTGCAGTCAGCCATAATACCTGTTTTATATAGCAAAGGACTGCCATACTAAAATCACAAGCAATGTATAATTTGGAGAAAAAGATGACAAATTATAGTAATAAAACAACATGACAAAAGGAAAAGACCAATAAGATTGTAATTCTCCATTGCAAGTAATCTTATTTGTCCTGAGATCCTTATTTCAAAGGTCAGACAGATCTAGATGACTTTTTAAATGATCTTTCTAAATGTTCAATAGAATGTTAGCAAAATATCCTCAAAATATGCAACTTTTCTTGATAAGTATAAAGTATGAAATATCTCTGATGATTGGAAAATAATCAACCTTTTATTAGAATTATAGTTAGCATTTAGTATAATAAAACTGTGACTTTGTGGATGTTTGGGTAAATTTTATTTAGTATAACAAATGAAAATATATACATTTAATCAAGGTATCTTTTTTTGATAATCCAGGAATATTTTCCATAGGTGGGAACTTCAATGAATGTGTTCCATTTGTCCCCATGACCTTATGTTGGTTACATTATTTTCACATTCAGACAGTGACAATGATTGGCTAAAAAGGAGTTTTGATTCTTTCAAAGAGTGCTCATAGCAAAAGTGATAGCTGAATATCATTTTAGTAATTATAATGATTGTTTATGTTTTAAGAAATTTTCAAAAAAAATCCCCAAATTTCCAAAGCAAAAATATATATACTGCATATATTTGGAAAAACTAAATATTGTAATGGATCTTTTGAAATAGAAAAAAGAAGGAAGGAAGGAAAGAAGGAAGGAAGGAAGGAAGGAAGGAAGGAAGGAAGGAAGGAAGGAAGGAAGGAAGGAAGGAAGGAAGGAAGTAAGGAAGGAAGGAAGTAAGAAAGGAAGGAAGAAAGAAAGAAAGAAAGAAAGAAAGAAAGAAAGAAAGAAAGAAAGAAAGAAAGAAAGAAAGAAAGAAAGAAAGAAAGAAAGAAAGAAAAAGAAAGTGAAGATAACTTCCAGTCCAGAGACGTTTCACTCAAAAAAATCCATTCCTCTTATATGAAGGAAGGAAAGAAGGAAGAAAAAAGAACAGAGTGGAAATAATGATGGAACCTAAATAACTCATCCAAAAATCCTTCACAATCCATTCTAAATTATATCCCATTTCAAAATTTGAACTGAACAGATAAGTGATGGCCTGATTCTTTTTCTCCTCTCTCTCTTTCTCTCTCTCTGTCTTTTTATCTGGTTCTTTCTCTCTCTGTTTCTCTCTGCATGCATATATGTATAGATGTATATATATATATGTACAATATATACACACATGCATACATGTATGTAATGTGTGTCTTAATATTAATTGAAATAGTATCATTCTTTTAGCAGTCTAATATACAGCACAGTTCAGAAGTACGCCATTATCTGATACTTTATCAAGAAATAAGTTGTTGAGGCAGCTAGGTGGCTCAGTGGATAGAGCATCGCCCTGAAGTCAGGAGGACCTGAGGCCAAATCTGGCCTCAGACATTAACATGTCCTAGCTGTGTTACCCTGGGCAAGTCACTTAACCTCAATTGCCTCAGGGGAAAAAAAGAAGAAAGAAAGAAATTGTTTCTGGGATTGAATTTTAAGAATATCTACAAACTTACCTCCTCCACAGACAGGATTTTTTCAGAATCTTTTATGGGACTTTTTCTATTCTGTATTGCACTTATATTCTTAACAGAGTTATACTGAAACTAATTTAAGTTTCTGAAATTTACACCTAGCTTTATCACACATCACTCCTTGGTATATTCTTTATTCGAGTCAAACAGTCCTGTTAGGTCTTCATAAACTCTGCATGTCATCGTCAGAAGCCATACTGTGAGAGTTCTGACCACTTTCAGATTCCTTATCTTCCTTCAAGACTAAGGTCAGGTGTTACTGCCCCGCATACCCTTCTCTGATATTTCCAGCTAAAAATATTGTCTTCTTGCTCAAATAATACTTATGGAAAATATCCTTTCCTCCCCTCAATGAGAGTTCTTGTAACCTGTGCAATCAAGGAGGGCATGTTATCATTCAGTTGTTAATGTTCTAAGAAAAATAAGTATTCACTTTGTTTTCCCTTTTCACATGAAATATTAAGGCAATAGAACTACAATAATTTATTCAAGGTCATGACATCGAACACCTACGGAGCGTATTATATTTTAAATTATCCTAAATCCTTATAATAAATAGATATATTTTCCAGTAACTACACTAAGTATTCTCTGTCCTTTTCTTTGGCATGGAATGAGGAGACTAAATGGTTTTCATTTAATTTTTCATCAATTTTAATGTGGTACTTAAATCAAGTCCCTTTTGACATCTTTCTTCCAAGTAAAATAAATCTGATTTCTAATCTTTCTTTATTAAAGTTGTCTGCCCCTTTTAATCCTTCTATCCAACTTCTCTATATTAAGATAGTTAAATAAAAATTTTCATAAGCACATCTAACGTGTAGCTAGCTAGAAATCAGCTAAATTCCCTATCATAGGAATAACAACAATATACAGGGAGTTTGGCGGTGCAGTCGGCAGAGCTCTGGATCTGAAATCTAGAAGACATAAGTTCAAATTAGGCCTCAAACACTCTACTAGCTGTGCGGGCAAGTCAATTAGTCTCTGTTTGCCTCAGTTTCCTCCACTGCAAAATGAAGATAATAATAGGACCTAGTTCACAGGATTGTTGGGAAGTTCAAATGAGATAGTCTTTGTAAAGTGCTAAGAACAGTCTCTGGTATATAGTAGGAATTTAATAAATGTTTGCCCCCATCACTAGACCCTGTTGCTCTATCTAATAATTATTGATTTCACTCCTTTTCCTGACTAAGCTTCTGATTTTAATAGTATGTAAGTCTGCTAATTCCTCTTCTACCAACTGATTTCTTAACTCTCTGCAATGTGAAGATAGCTTCCACTCCGAAGAAGTTTCACTCAAAAAAATTCATTCCTCTTCTATGAATATTATATATCATGAAAAATTTCTAAATTGCACTTATTTTTAATTTCCAGAGTTCATTTTCTTTCTTGTTGTAGGGGATAAGGATTTATAAATGAGGAGGGGATAGGAGAAAATTTCTAAACATTTTAAAAAAGTCATACTGAAGGAAGCAGTTAGCTAATTAACTCATTACTTTAAGGACAAACATGTCAACACAGCCAAAACTACTCATTTTGTTCACTGATATTCGCTATTTATTTCACAATCTTTATCCATCACATACAAAATGTCTTTTATATATAAAAAATAAATTTGCCCTTTGTCTTTGTCTAGAAATTGAATTTCTATGAGGGGTTTTTTCCCTTCATATTTTTTTTATCTCCAAGTTCTATCACAAGGGCCACCCCTTTAATCTTATTGATTTTCTTGGTGACATCAAGTTTATAGTATTAAAATAATGGTGATTTTAGTTGCTTGCTCAGTTGTTTATAAGGTGTCTGTTCATACTTCTTGTTAATAAGTGATTTTCTTTTTTCCCTTTCTTCTGGACCCCAATTATAAGCTAGTTAGCAATTGCTTCCTCCCTGTGTACCTAACCTTGAGTCTCCAAGTACTACCAAATTCACTCTTAACTTCAATATTTCTTTTGGCCTTGGGTATCCTTTCAGTATCAATAAGTAAGTTAATGCCCCTCTTGCCTATCTGGCTCAGTTGTTTTTGGGGTTCAATGAATATCACCCACTTGGTAAAACATAATATCATCTTTTAGGACCCTAAATTGAGAACACAGTAAGTCAGGGATGTTTCCTGACTAGAAAAAGTTAATGCTAATTATATCTCACAAATAAGGACAGAAATCAAGGCCACTTAAATGACCTCTTTTAAGATTACAGTTAATGTCTGATTAACTTGATGTTGTACACTGAATAATTTGCATACTCCTGGGGATTAGAATGAAACAAAATGGCATTTCTACTCATCCATTTCTCTCTTATTCCCATTGCTTCTGGAAAAGTAATCAAGACCTATTATGTGCTTTGCATACAATAGGTATTTACAAAAGTTGATTGGCTGAATGAATGTTTGAATAAATAAAACCCAGAACATACTAGACTTACAAAAATGAAAAGGATAATCAAATCAGGATGTAGAAAAAGACAAGAAGTCTATATGAAAAATATATTATTTTGTGGATTGAAATACTTCACTATTTCTACAGAGCTCTGCAGCCTCTAGTTTTAGGAGAAGTTCATGGGGGGAAAAAACAACTGTAGTGAGAAAGAGATGAATCTATCACAGTGTTTTTCCAAATCACTGCACTATATAATTAAGAAAAAAAAAACTGATGCGAGAAGCTTCTGCATAATAAGTTCCTGATAAGACTCCCAACACTTGTTCTCATTCCTATATAATATTTCATAATATTTTGATAGTTACAAATGGCTAATACCAAAAGTACCAGCACACAGGTAGGTTACTGAGCTCTATTGAGCTAGTAGAGTTTTCAACAGTTCACCGGCAGTTTTCTCCCTAATTTGAAAAGGATCTTTGGAATGCAAATGAGAAAAATCCAGGGCAATTCCATTAGTATGAATAAAAAATAAGGGTTAATGCTTTGGCCTCTAGGTTATATGACAACCATTCAAAAAAAAGAGAAAGTCTAGATGTACTAAAAGGGCCTTGAATATTGTATATCACAATCTGTCATACCTCTCAAATCTCAAGGCACTGACTACCACAAAGACTAATTGAACATATATATATATATATATATGTATATATATATATATATATATATATAAATAAAATCTCCAAGTTCGAAGGAATCTCAAAAGTATCTAATCTAAGGATTCTATCTTTTAGGAGGGGTGAGGTGGGATGGGCTGTTTACTTTAGCTTTCAGTTAACTTTCTTCTATACCCTATTTGATATGAAAAGAACTATATTTTAGAGTTTTCTGTGCAGATACACTTAAGAAATAAAGAAATAAATTTTGTAATTGAAAATTAATTATGTATGTCAATTTATAATTAAAATTTTAAGAAATATAAAGAAAAATTTTATATAGTACATAATAAAATTTTTGTATCATAAAATTGTTCTCTCTCCAATCCCAAACTTTTATTATGAACACAATTTTTTGAACATTTCAATAGGAATCACATAATTACTAAATATTCCACATATTCCCCAAAAAATATTAAGACAGAGGCACATATATAACATATATAAAGCACATACCAAAATTATTTGCCTCTTTTGTTCCTCCTTTACACATTCTTTGTGAAATTCAATTTACTGAATCATAAACAGATACACTATACTCGCGCTAAGCAACCCTGTGTTGCAAGCTTTAAAAGTGTAAATAAAAAGATTGGAATGGAAATCTTTCATTTTTGATGGAAGGAGAAATATCTCTATTTGGGGGTTACTAATTTTCCTTACAATAATGTTTCAGATTGTCAACTCTCCTAAGAGGAAAGGATCATAATTATTTAAATAGCAACTAATTGGCTAAGGACCATAAAAAATCTAACATCAGTGGATTTTGAGTGAGAATGAACCTAGGAATACAGCTTAGGTGAATGAATTTAATCAAGACTACATGATTAGATCATTCAGAATTGAGCTAGGTTGATTTGGAAGGAAAAAGACCATTTTCTAAGGTTATGTGGGAACAGGATTCTCTGGGAGATGTAGAGGGAATAATATTGATTTGATCTTCATCTATATCGAGAGAAAGTATCCAGAAAATGGAAGGGAATGGTCCAGCTATATTCTGCTTCAATCATTCACATTGGAGTACTTTGTTCATTTCTAGGTGTGATGTTACAAAAGAGATATTAATGAACTGGACTGTTCCTACAGAATGACAACCATGATTGTGTTAGGACCATGACTCAAAAGGGTCATTAAAACAAATTAAAGGAAATGGATAAAAGAAACAGGAGAACCTGATAGTAGTCTTCCATATCATAATTTTATTTCTTATAAATTCTAGGTGCTGAATAAAGTCTGTTGTTGAAACAATTCATCTGTTTTATTAGCACTTTCTCTACCACTTCCTTTGACATCTTTCTTGCAGTTGCCAATCTCATATTGTCTGTGCTTCCAAGATTTTCTAACCCAACTCTACCTCAACAAGTAGCATGAATAGAGAAAGAGGACTGAGAAGACTTCAGTTCAAATGTGTCCTCTGTAGCTTATTCCTGGGTGATATTGATGACACTTATGGGTAACATTCCTGCTCTAGGGTTCAGTTTTCTCAGCTGTATAATGAGAAGGTTGCATTGCACAAACTCTGAGACCCTTCCTATCTCTAAATCTATGATCTATGATTACCTCTTGCTTTGGACAATTAGAAATACTTCCTAATTGGTCTTTCTACTCTCCATGACTCATTTCTCCAATCTGTCTTCCACAGTGCTACCAAATTGATATTCCTAACACACTAGTCTGACCTGGTCCAAAAACATCAATGATTCTTCATTACCTCTGAGATTAATTGCAGATTCCTTTATTTGACATTTAAAATCTTTATACTCTGGCTCCACCCTCTTATTTCAAATAAAATTCACATTTCTTTCCCTCAAGCATTTGAATTTGAGCCAAAAAGATCTGCTTGTCCTTCCCCTTATATTACATTTCATACCTTCATATCTTTCTTTCCCCCATGCCTGGAAGTCTTTTCCTTCTCATTTCTGCCTCTTGGAATATCTAGCTTACTTCAAGGGTCATTTCTCCTCCTCCTTTCTACCTCCTACAAAAAAAAAGTCTTCATGCTTTCTCCTCTTTGAAATTTTTTTGCATTTATTCTGCATTTATTATACATTTATTTATTCTGTACACATGACTATTCAAGTAGAATATAAGCTCAAGAACAGGAACCATTTTATTTATGTCAAAAAATAAATACTTAAATTGCTCATTGCCTATGCTCAGTGCTCTTTCTTAGATAATAGAACAAGCTAGGCAGTTCTGGTCAATATTTTATAGATATAATATATCAAATTCTTGCCCCAACTTTAAAATTATCCCATCAATTTTGAAAAGAAATCTAAAGTAAACTAACTTAGATTTTTGTGTTGATTTCTAAATTTTCATAATATATAAGAGTTTGCCTTAGCACTTTGACCCAGAGTTTCATTATGGAATATTCTATGTATGCAACTTATAAACTCTGATAAGTTCTATAAATAAAAATGTTAATTATTTTCATAGTTGCTTATTTATCATCCTATTTACAAATTTTTACTAAAGAGTACATTATTAGAATCTTTACAAATATAAAAGTAAAGTTGATAAAAATATATCTTTTAAATGTGAAAACAATAAGTATGTACCACCTTATAAAAAAGCAATCACAACCAGGATTTTCATTAATATTGTAAACCAATGCATAAGCAAGGTGATTTTTGATATTTGGAAGGAAAACAGATTAGAGACTGATTAGATGACATTTAGAAAGTGATTAACACATGTTCACACTACATTTTTATATTTTAAGTAATCACATGTAATTTCATTAGTCTCAGAAAAGAAAAATATCTATTTAATATTGAAAAGTACTTAAAGATTTTTATTCTGATAAATGTAGTCACAGACATAAAATGGGATAAAATATTTTTCACAAATAAAATGATCCTAATATTATATCTAATTAACTTTATTTTTGAGATCACTAGAAAATTGTAGAAGAAATGAGATAGCCATGTTGATGCAAATGGCTACGATCCCTTGAGCATAGAAGCCAAAAAAATTTTCCTTCCTTTTAATAGTTGTCAACTTTCTTAAAAATAATCCAGATAATTTTGTCATATTTTATCACTATTATATCTAAATAAAATACAATGCCATTTACCAAAATGGAAATTCTAAATAATGAAACTGAAGCCTGACAAATGATAAAATGATAAAATAATTCTTAGCCATTCATATTTCAGTATATGGAGAAATGGATTGCAGAGATAAATGAAGCCTATAATATAAGATATTACTTATATTATATTCCTTATAATATATAAGGAATTCCTTCCTTATCTAATATATATATATATTATATATGACTAATACATATATATTTATATATGTATATAAATATACATATATATATATATATGCTTCTGTCTCTTAAACTTTCACCAGAACTCTATTCAAATGATTGAGGCCATGTAATCTAGTTAAAAAGGGGGCTTTGAGCAAGACAATTAATATCTAAGATCTATAGGCAATTATCTAAAACAAAGTTTCAGAGAAGGTACCAATTTGCCATGATGGAGAGAGTTCCCTTAACAAGAGTCAAAATACTAATGAAATCACCAGTGCAGTCATTATACGGATATAGAAGCAACACAGCAAAATTGCACAATTTGATTCTTACCTTAACTATCAGGAAAGAACTACTAAATACAGAGAAAAAATTTAAAAAAAAACCCAAGATTACAACAAAGTAACGTTCATAACTAGCAATGATGATTAGGAGACTACTTCTAAAAGTGATAAATTATTTAGCCCCCAAACTAGTTTTCCAACTTTTGTCTATAGGCTCTTCAACTCTTATACTCTGCTAATCAATTCTCCATTTATTCCTACTGTGAGTAAAACACTTTGTAAACAGCAAAGTTCCACATAAATGTAAGCTATTACTATCAGGGACAAAGGAGAATCTTTAGTTACTTTATTCCAAATCAGTCTACCAGGATCATAAATCATTAGTCAAGGTGACTCAACTACATGCGACAGGAAATCTAACCTTTCTTAGGAAAAAAAAAAATGAAAAAAGAAAATCAGTTACCTGACTTTTGTTATTTATATCAAAGATCTTAGAGTTTAAAGGTGTGGGATTTGTTATAGTTTAAAATTTTTGGAGGGGTTGGGAAGACCAAACCTAAGTCACATGGAGACTTATGTTGTCCCTTCATCATAGAAAAACAAAAGAATATATCAGAGACTCTTGCCACCAGTTCAATGAACATAAGGTAGATCATGATGTGATCATTCAAGCAAGCAGTTATATTAAACAGCTGCGCCATTATTGCCTCACTGCTGAGTACCCTAAAGACAGAACAAACAGCCACAGATACACATAAATCACACACACACACACACACACACACACACACATACACACATATGCACATGCAGACTAGCATGCACATACTCCAAAATCATACTCAGCAGATCTTCCTTCACTCTAGGAAATACTACATATTGTTTTCTTTTGTTTTCCTTTTTTTTTTAATTGTTCCATCATTTCTGGTGGCCAATTTATATTGCAGAATTTTATTTATAACTTCTGACAGTTGATGCATACTATGTTTTCTTTTATTTATTACAAAATTGCCTACCCCCCCATAATTGAGAAACAACCCCTGCAATCCCCCAAAAGGAAAAATTACTTTAGCTACCAGCAGGGATTCACCAAGAACTCCACTGCAGATAACTGCAGTCTCTTTCATCAAATATTCAACAAAGCAAAGCTTTTGAAATCAACTGAAAGGGTTTTGATAACAGCTTTTCTGAACCTTTTGTAAGTATCAATGACCAATCATGAACAACGAAGGGGAATTCTTCTCCATACTTCCCAGTATTTGGGGAGGGAGACTTCAAAGCTCAAAAAAGAGTTTCTTTTTTCTTCCACCTCAAAGAAAGCATTTGAGACTGCATCATCTAAGACTATTTCATGCCACATATATACTCTGGTGACTTCTCAGTTTATTGTTATGTCTTTGGGTAGAGGCATTGAACCTTAGAACCCAGAAACTAATAACAACATACCACTCTTCTCACCCCCCCACTCATCTCTGTAACATAAAAAGATGACAGGAAAAAAAGCTTTAAACTCAGTGCTACCTTCTGCATTGCAGCAAGGCTTCTAACTGATACCAAGGATTTTCTGAAGCAAGACATTTAAAGGGACATTACATCCATCAAACTCAGATATTTCATAAGGTTTAATTTTTAAAGATCACTCATTACATTCATCAAGATCTCATAAATAAAAGCTCTCATTAACTACATTTTATTTTCAGAAGTTTATATATGTGTGTATATATACATATATATGTACAGTTAAGTGCAATTCATATAATGAAGGATGGATCACTTTCACTCATTTTAGAAAGATCATGCCACTTTAAAATAACATTAAACATATAATTCTGTTTGAATGTTGACATAGACATCAACATATCACAGTCTATCCATGAATCACAAAATAAAATTTAATTAGCTACTCTGATTAGCAGTCTACTCATTCATATGATACATATATGCTCTGCTTTCTCATAAGCAGTTATCCTCTAATAATATTCGCAAAAGACTAGACAATTTCAACAGGATAAGTAGTTATTTGATAAAATATTTGGATGTTATAGCTCATTTGGATGGATTTTGATATTGGCAAGAACACTGATAAACTCAGTCTCCATATGAATCAATTTATGGTATCCTTACTTTAAAAAAGCATGCTGTTAGTAACAAGGAAGTCATTATGTGAAGGACAGTCAAGTGTAAGAATGATTAGACTTCTTTTACTTGGCTCAAAATGGAAAAAGTAAAGAAAATGGGTGGAAATTGCAGAAAAACAGATTTCAGCTTGGTTTAATGGAAAACTTCCTAAGAATTAAATCTATCTCAAAGTGGAATGGGTTACCTTAGGAAAGCAGGTGTTGCCCAAGACTGGGAATCATTAAATAGAAACTAGATAAACATTTATTAGTGATATTTCAGGAAGTACTGAGTTCTTCATCTATATTAGGAAGTTCTTTCTGCCTCTGAAACAGTCATTAGAAAATATGCAAAGATCATAGGACTTTACATTAAGATCTGGAAGAGATGTTAACTATCATTTAATCTAACTCCCTTAAAATGTAGAAAAAGAGAACAGAATTATAGATGTAAAACAAAAGTATAACTTGATTAATTATTTATATTATGTGCTATTGTGGTATTAAAATAAAAGTATAATGAGCACTGCTAATCAATGAAATGGATTAGTCAGTGAAGGATTTGGATTTGGAATTTTGAATATTTTAGTTCAACATTAAAAGCCAATATAGGACAGACTCTGAGATGGTTGCCTGTGTTAATATTCACAATAAAGGAGCTACATTTTCTATGCCTAAATGGGATGGGGACCTTGATTTATTCCAAGCTTTTGCCTTGGGAAGCCCCTACTGGTATCCATTGTGCCATCAAGCACCGGCACTGGAGTCAGGAGGACCCAACTTCAAACCCAACCTTAACACTTCCCAGCTGTGTGAGCAAGTCACTTAGCCCCTATTGCAAGAAGAAACAAAGAAAAGAAGATACCTGGGTGAATTTCAAAGTTTGCTTACAGTCACAACCATAGCTAGTCTATGGTGTTATAATGAATCAAGTGCTGTACTTGTAGTCAGGAAAGAATGGGTTAAATCTTTCCTCTGTTAGTAACTATGTGAATATTGGCAAATCACTAACTTTTTTGAGTCACAGTTTTTGCATCTGTCAAATGGAAATAATGTTTTTAATTGACTCACAGAGTTTATTGTGAGGTTCAAATGAGATAATGTATCTAAAGTTTGCAAATTTTAAAGAGCTATAAAGTGCAAGTTACTAGTAATTCAAAAAAGTTTTCCTTTTCAAAAGATGTATTTAACTACTAAAACACCAACAAATTGTATAACATGGGGTAGTATTTTACAATGAGCCCATGCAACATAAGGAATGAACAAGGGGACCAGGGTGACTGCCTACGTAACCTTGAGTATAATCTTGGGTGATCCTCCATTTCCTTCTTAAGCAATGAGGGAATCAGACAAGATGACCTTTAAGACTGCTCCTTACTGGAAATCTATGATAGCTCCTTTTTGTGGTTAAGACTAGCCTTAATTTCTTATACATACTTCTCTCCCAACCCTAAACCACAGGAATAAGGACTTTTATAGAGTTACCATTATACTCTAATTTACCCTAAGTGGGTATGAACTATACAAGAATCCAATATCTAGTTCATTATGACATATTCAAAACTTTGTGATGTTTGACCTGGTACCCTAGAGGATGCCACATTTTACAATTTACATATCTTAGAGTTAAAAGAAATAAATTGGGCTCAGGAAAATAATTTCATTGAATTAATGTATTGCTTAGAATTATATTACATCCAGTTGGCCAATGCATGGTCCTTAACAACTCTAGTTCAGAAAATTAACCTGCAAGTATTTATACAGCTTTACCCCAAATTGAATTTAAAAGGTAAGGCACTAACACTCATTTTCTTCAAATTTTTAAAAAAGATAACATATAAATCTTTAAGATGATCCCTTTCTATAATTAAAATTAGATGTTTAGTACAATAACAATATTTGTTATATGTTTTCAACATGTCATCAAAAAGACTCTTTAAAAATATGACTGCCATGTGAGATTCAAGACAATATGATGGAAAGTGCCATCCACATCTGAGAGAGAACATGGAGACTGAATATGGATGGAAAAATAGATTTTCAACATTTTTATTTGTTTGCTTTTTCTTTCTCGTGTTTTTTCCTCTTGATCTGACTTTTCTTGCACAACATGATAAATATGGAAATATGTTTAAAAGGATTAAATGTTTAACCTTTATCAGATTATTTACTGTCTTGGGGAAGGTAAAGTAAGGAAGGATAGAGAAGAAAGTCTTATAAAAATGAATGGTGAAAACTATCTTTACATGTTTTTGGAAAAATAAAATACTACTGAGAAAAAAATATCTGGTCCCTTTAAGCCAATTAAGGAAAATTCTGGCAAGAATCTTGCTCTCAATGACAAAGAGAGAGGTTCTTCTCCACCTCCCATTCCCAGCCCAGCATAAATTGATATAGTGTCCATTTCTTATTTTGCATTGCGTCATTTGTAAAATATTACCTATGTTATACAATTTGTTGGCGTTTTAATAATTAAATACATCTTTTGAAAAGGAAAACTTTTTTGAATTACTAGCATTTTACACTTTATGGCTCTTTAAAGTCTGCACACTTTATATACATTATCTCATTTGAACCTCACAACAAACTCTGTGAGTCAATTAAGGGTATTATTTCCATTTGACAGACGCAAAAAGCCCACATATAAAACTTCATGTTGGTGTGGAGGTACCTGTTTCTCAAGGGCTATGGCACTGAAGAATTAGTTCTGGCCAAGCCTATTCACCTACAAAAGTTTCATGTATGAACCTAGAAATGAATTCTAGGTCTGGTATCCAAGAATCAGTCTAGATAGCACTGGAAAGGCTCATCATTAGAAATCTTGTCACTACATTATGAATTTATGTAGACACAACAATGCACAAGGACCATCTATGAAGGCATAGTACAAATGTCATGGAGTCCCTATATGTACCAGGGATCACTACCTTATACTTAAAAGGGCTTCTGAATACTTCTGTGCATTGGAATCAGTCTAGGTCATGATAACCAAGTTATTGTTCTCTGCCTGCCCAACATTCAATTGGTCAAAGTAGCTTTAAACTCATGGCACAAATAAGAATAATAATTGACCATATTGAACTTTTAAAGTTCATATAATGTTTTACATATATAATCTGTTTCCTGGCAAAAGCTCTCTTTATTACCTCTCTCTCTCATTCTAAATATCTAGTTTGTATTATTGGTCACTTCCATTAATCCTTTTGCTCAGGTTGTATCCTCTGCCAAAAAGAATGATATAAGCCAAGTTCTGCACCATTTTTCTTTTCACTCCCATCTTGTGCCAGAGACTTCCAGGTTGGTCAGTCACCCAGAGATTGGATGAAGTGTTGAGAAAGAAAGATACTGTTACGATAGTTAAAGAGCTGCAGCAATTGAGGTTCAGAGAAAGGAATGCAGCAGTTGTCATTAGCTCTAACAAGAGCCTCAGGTTCTCTCCTGCTCTGAGGAAATCTATAAGAAGCAGAAAAAAGCAAAGAGCATGAACTTCTGGGAGATCATTTTGAATCTGGCTCTATATTATATCTGACTTGACAAGAAAGAGAACAAGAAAACCTGCTGAGATTTTTTAAAAGGTGAGGTAAACATCTCTGCTGTTACAAAATGGCTTTTCCATTGTACACAGAATTGTACACAGCAACAACAAAATTATGTGATGATCAAATGTGATGGAATTGACTCTTTTCAACAATGAAGTGATAGAAGGCAATTCCAATAGACTTGAAAAAACTATCCACATTCAGAGAAGGGACTATGGAGACTGAATGTGGATCACAGCACAGTATTCACCTTTTTTCTTCTTATTATTATTTTATTTGCTTTTTTTTTCTTTCTCGCTTTTTTCCCTTTTGATCCCCTTTTTGCTTTTTCTTGTACAGCATGAAAAATGTAGAAATTTTATTATTTTAATGACTTTTCCTTGGTATCTCTATTTCTAAACTTGGTAACTCCTCTGAAAAAACGAAAGTTTCTGCTTAGAGCTATCCTGAAAGGTATCTGAGGGACTGAGACTTAGAAAACATGCCACAAGTCAGGAACAACTGCAACCTTCATAGCTTCTGAGTCTTTCCCTATTTCCTTGGGTATGCTTATGTTAAAGCTTAAGGAACTCAAACAGTAGACATGAAAAACCTTTGTGTATTGATTTTGGACCCCAGCTTAATTATCTGTTCCATGACAAGTTTTCTAAAATTATGTTTGGCAGATTCTACCTAAACTGTTAAGACCAATAAATTTAATAGTGAGCTATTAGGATTCATCCTTTCATGGATAATCCTTTCTTTAGGACTCTGATAATATAGACAGACTTCAGGAAGTAAAAATTCCCTGCAGTTGGTTTTGAAGCCATCTTCCTGACCTTCTCTCAGGTTTGGATTTCTACCTTCCCAGAAGTAAAAAAGAGAATGCCAAAGGAAAAGAGGAAGGAAAGAAACCTATCCAAAGAAAAGAGTAAGCAGCAATTTGGGACTAAATAGCTAAAAACCTGGCTCTTACATAACTCTAGAAAGTGTGCAAAGTCCTTTTCATGTTTTAACATTTTCTCCTCACAGCAACCCTGAGAATTAAGTGCTATTGTTATTCCCATTTTACAGCTGAGGAAACTGAGTCTGACAGAGATTAATTAACTTCCTCATAATTACACAGCTAATAAATGTCTGAGGCAGAATCTAAACTCATATCTTCTGGACTCTAATCTTATATTTCTGTTAAAAAGTTAATTATTCAATTTCTTTTTACTTGAATATGGCCCTCATTCAAGGCCCTCATATACACTTTAATAGAGGATCTCATTATCTCCTCTAACCTATAAAATCCAAACTCTTTCTCCAAATTCTTATTTTATACATGATCTTCACCCTATCAAAACAAATTTATTCCAACTTTCAACTTCCAATTCCAAGTAGCCAAAACTCAGTCCTATCTTCATTGACAATTCTAGTGTCCTCTCTTAGGATACCTTTTATTCTCCTCAGCTTTTACCAGTTATCCAAAGCTATATTCAAATCCTACCTCCTTCATGAAGTCTTATGAAATTATTCATATCCACCCTGATCTGTCCTGTTTCATGTCGTGGATGGTGCACTAGCTGAATAGTAAATGTGTCAACAAATTTATTCAACTGAATATAATTTAAACCATTTGGTATATCTGAATCATTGATATAATGATGAGATTTCAACTAATAAAATCATAGGATGTTAGGTCTAAGAGAGAATTTAGAGATCACTTAGCATAACCCTTTCATTTTACATCTGAGGAAACTGAAGCTGATGGAGATTATATGATTGACCAAAGCTCATACAACTAACAGCCTTTTCAAGTTAAAGTATCCTAATACCCAAGTCAGTGACTTTTGAGCAACACATTATGCAGCCTTCAAGCATATACCAAAACATAAGAGAGGAAAAATGAACCGGGATCATATACTTAAAGATAACTCAGACACATACAATCAAGAGTTAATTGTTTTTAACACAGCTCTTTATGCATCACAAGCAGGTAATAAATGTCTGTTGAATGTTTGTTGTCCTTTATGTTGGAAGAGAGCCAAAATAACAAGGTACAGTGCAACCATTTGTGGCTTATCAGACCAATACAAGTCAGACACAAATAGTCCACAAGAACATTTGGAGTGGAGAATGTGCAGCTCACATTTTTCTATTGAGTTCCTGTAATTGTGCATAGAGCACAGTTTCTTTTTTTTAGGCAGGCATGTCATGTTGGGCAATCCTTTGTCAGTGTCTCCTATATCTCACAATCTATTCCAAAGTTCATCAAAGATCTTGAGAATGTCCTTATATCACTTCTGACCTCCATGTGAGCACTTGCCTTGTGAGTTCTCCATAAAATAGTCTTTTTAACAAGCATATGTTTGACATTTGAATAATATGGCCAATCCAAGAGTTACTACTAATGGATACTAATTAATAATTAATAATGCTAATAGAGTACTACACTCTTTGCAGAAGAGTTTGAATGAAAGAAAGGACTTCAGTACATAGTACCTTATCTTGCCAGGTGATGTTCAGAATCTTCCTAAAACAATTCAAAAGGAAGTGATTCTGTTTCCTAGCATGGCACTGGGCATAATCTGGATTTTACAGACATACAGCAATGAAGTCAGCTTAATGGCTCTATAGATCTTCATGAATGGTACCCATTCTAATACCTCTTCTCTTCCACATTTTCTTTCTGAGCTTCTTAAATGCTGAGTTAGCATGGCCAATGCATGCATCAACCTCATTATCTATATGTACATCCCTGAAAATATACTGCCAAGATAAATGAACTTGTCCACACCACTCAAAATTTGTCCATTTGATGTAATAGATGGTTCAGTATATTGGTGGTATGGCACCAGATGGTAGAGAATCTGTTTCATTGGTGTTAATTGTTAGGCTAAAATTAGCACAAGTGGCAGAGAATCAATCCACATTTTGTTGCATCTTAGTAAGCTCAGAGGAATCATTGAGTATACAATCATCTGCACATAAAAAGACACACCAATTCTCCCTTCACTTTAGTCTTAGTTTGTATCCTTTTCAAGTTAAAAAACATTACCATTAATGTGGATTCTGACCTTGATGACATTTTCATCCTTGATGAAGGCATCTGACAACATTGCTGAAAACAGAATGCTAAAAAGCATGGGAGCAATCACACAGCCCTGCTTCACTCCACTGTTGACAGGAAAAGCATATATCATATATTATTCAGAACATATATCCTTGTGCAACCATGCCATGGATAAACTTCTCTGGGAAACCAAATTTTGCCATAACCTTCCAAAAGCCCTTATGACTGATAATATCAAAGATCTTGATCAAATCTATGAATATTGTAAATAGAACTCTGTTCTGTTCCTGGAATTTCTCCTGGCATTGTCAGACAGTGAATACCATGGTGACCATTCCTTGGGCTCTTGGGTAGATGACTATCTTCCAAGTGAAGGTAAGCCAATTAAGGAAAATTCTGGCAAGAATCTTACTCTCAATGACAAAGAGAGAGGTTCTTCTCCACCTCCCATTCCCAGCCCAGCATAACCTATTTCTTTTTCCAAATATTTACAAAATGTATATATGAATAAAAGCATTACTGATAAAGGTAAATTAAATGGCTGAGTCAGAGCAAATACAAGTACCAGTTAGATCTTTCAGCAACATAGGGTCATTGTTCCTCCTCATTACATGAAACTAATCATGTAATCAAAGCAGGGCTGAGCCACAGATGATCTTGTTTGCACTGGTCCTGCTGATGTTACCAGATAGCAGGTAGTTACAATTATGACCTGATTAGATTATAATAGATTAAGCTGTGAAACAAGATAATAGTATGATGCAGGTAACATCTCCTTTCTGAGAAGCTTCAGATGTAATATTTGAGAGATAACCTACTACTCTGGCAACAATGATGCATTTGGAGCAAGGGGGCCTAAGTTCAAATCCCACCTCTACCCACTTTAACCTTTCTAAGTCTCAGTTTCCTAATCTGTAAATTATTCCTCTCAAAATTGTGCATGGGATTTCTTATACTATGCCCCATCTCTTCATCGTGAAGCCTTATTCCAATCCTGAAATTCACAGATTGAAACTATCCTCAAACCTTGAGGCATCTCCCTATCATTGTATCACTCCTGGAACCTCTATTTGAAAAAGGGCATTAATGCCAGCTGTGTTTTATTCTTCTCCACTGTGCACTCCACACTTCACCTACCTTCAGTCCCAGCCAATTACCCTTTTCAACTTTCAAGTGTTGTCTCTCTCACATCTACTACACACACCCCCATTAGAAAGTAAGCTCCTAGAGACTTGCATGAACTGATGCTGAATGAAATGAGCAGAACCAAAAGATCATTATAAACGGCAACAAGACTATATGATGATCAATTCTGATAGATATGGCTGTCTTCAACAATGAAATGCTTCAAACCAGTTCCAATTGTTCAGTGAAGAAAGCCATATACACCCAGTGAGAGGGATATGAAATATGGACCACAACATAACATCTTCATGTTCTCTATTGATGTTTGCTTGCATTGGGTTTCTTTCTCTGATTTTTATTTATTGTAGATATGATTTTTCTTGCACAACAATAAGTGTGGAAATATGCATACATATATTCAATTTGTCAAGTATTTTAACATAATTAACATGTAGTGGACTTCCTGCCATCTAAGGAAGGAGTGGGGACTAGGGGGGAAAAATTTGTAATGGAAAGCTTTGTAAGGGTCAATGTTGAAGAATTACCCATACCTATGTTTTGAAAATAAAAAGCTTTAATTAAAAAAAAACCTAACAATTAAAAAAAAAGAAAAAGAAAGAAAGAAAGCAAGCTCCTAGCAGGCAGCTAGGTGATGCAGTGGATAGAGCACAGCCCAGAATTCAGGAGGACCTGAGTTCAAATTTGACTTAATACTTCCTGGCTGTATGACTCTGGGCAAATCATTTAATCCCAATTGCATCAAGGGGAAAAAGTAAGCTCCTTGAAAAAAGAAATTTGTAGCCAAAGAAAAACTGAAATTTATATTGAATAAAAATAATTTTGATTATATTAAATTAAAAAAGTTTTGTACAAACAAAACCAATTCAGACAAGATTAGAAGGGAAACAAATCAGGAAAACATTTTTATATTCAAAGTTTCTAATAAAAGCCTCATTTCTAAAAAATATAGAGAACTGACTCAAATTTATAGAAATTTAAGCCATTCTCCAATTGATAAATGGTCGAAGGTTATGAACAGACAATTTTCAAATGAAGAAATTGAAACCATTTCTAGTCATATGAAAAAATGCTCTAAATCACTATTGATCAGACAAATGCAAATTAAGACAACTCTGAGGTACCACTACTCACTTCTCAAATCGGCTAAGATGACAGGAAAAGATAATGACAAATGTTGGAGGGGATATAGGAAAACTGAGATATTAATACGTTATTAGTGGAATTGTGAACTGATCTAACTATTCTGAAGAGCAATTTGGAATTGTGACTAAAAAGCTATCAAAATGTGCACACCCTTGGATCCAGTAGTGTTTCTACTGGGCTTATATCCCAAAGATATCTTAAAGGAGGGAAAGAGACCCACATGTGCAAAAATGTTTGTGACAGCCCTTTTTGTAGTGGCTAGAAACTGGAAACTGAATGGATGCTCATCAGGTGGAGAATGGCTAAATAAGTTATGGTATATGAATGCTATGGAATATTATTATTCTATATGAAAAGATTAGCAGATGATTTAAGAAAGACCTGAAGAGACTTATATGAACTGAATGAAATGAGCAGAACCAGGAGATCATTGTATAAGGTAACAATAAGGTTATGTGATGATCAATTCTGATAAACATGGCTCTTTTCAAAAATAAGATGATCCAGGACACTTCCCATGATCTTGTGATGAAGAGAGCCATCTGCACCCAGAGAGAGGACTGTGGGAACTGAGTGTGCATCACAACATAGCATTTTCACTCTTTTTGTTGTTGTTTGCTTGTATTTTTTTTCCTTTTTGATTTTATTTTTCTTGTGCAGCAAAATAATTGTATAAATATGTATGCATATAATGGATTTAATATATTTTACCATGGTTAACATATATTGGATTACTTGCCATCTAGGGTAGGGGGTGGGGGGAAAGGGAGGAGGGAAATTTGGAACATAAGGTTTTGCAAAGGTTAATGTTGAAAAATTATCCATGTATATGTTTTGAAATTTAAAAAGCTTTAATAAAAAAGAAAAGAAAGAAAAGCTCCTTGAGGAGCAGGAACTGTCTTTCTACTTAAGGTTTTATTCCCAGGGCTTAGCACAATTGTTTAACAAGTAAACAATTAATAAATATTTGTTTATTGGCTGACTAGCTATAGAATGAGGGGCCTAAACTAGATGGTTTCTGAGTTCCCTTCCAGCTCTAGCTCTGTGGTCCTATGTACATATTGGATTTATAAAACTATTTTGTCTTCACTAAATCCTCTCTAAGGCTTTCCCCAGGCATGGAGTCTATGGGTTTTCAAAAGAGTGGTTAGGAGGGGAAAAGATATACAATAAGCAAAGGCCAAAATTACTGGCTATTTTTTGAGAATGACTTTCATATAAATGCATTCACTTCTTGCAGTGAAAAACTAAATTCAAACCAATGTTATTAAGAGCAACACTTAACACTACAAATTTCATTCCAAATTGGCAGTAAATGCAAAGGAATGGTTTTTTTTTAATATCACATATGAAAATGAGGTCAAATTTGAGATTTAGCTTCTTGCTGGGAAGCAAGGTGGTATGTCTCCCGTCTCCCTTACTTCCCCCACCCTTGGCAGATGGCAGTAATTGAGGAGTAACCCACTATAGAGGTCTATGCATGAAGTTCCAAAAAAGATTGTTAGCTATTTATACGTTGTTCATTAATTTGAAGTGCAGATGATGTATGGGAATGGAGTATGCTATGATAGATATGTCTCGTGTGATTTATCCACTCTCTTCTCAAAGCCAAAGGGACTATGAGGTAGTTGCCCATAATATCAGGATGGAATCATGAATCTGGACTTTGTGTGGGAGAAGAAGGAATAGGTACAATCTGCCTTTAAATAAGATGAAATGAAATAGTATTAATTTTTTAAAGTGCCTGGCACATAGTGGGTGCTTTATAAATTTTCATTTTTGTTCCCTTCTTCCCTTTCTGCCCTCCTGACCTTTTCCCTTTTATTACTCTTTGACCCCCATAAATCTTTTCTACCTCTCCACTCACTCACCGCCACCCCAAACACATCTCCAGTGTCCTCAAGGGCTAAGTCCCTTGGAACTGAAATGTCCTAACTCCATGTAAGGAACAGCATAAAAGGAAGCATAAGTCCATCCCACTGGGCTTCTGCTTCAGAGTCTTAGAAAGCAGGAACAGGGGTGATCACATCTGGATGCATGATTGGTGGAAAGAGTTCCCATACCAGGAGTTCCCTACACTCACAAAATAATTGAATTATAATGTTTTGATTCTCTAAATGTTTTAATGAGAGAGAATGGTACTATGAAGAAAATACTAGATTTAAAATCCAAGGACCTGAGATTAAATCCTATTATTCTCTTCACTGCCTATTTGACCTTGAGCAAGTTTAACCTTTCTGTCATCAGTTCCCTAAATTTTATAGATATAAAAAGATTAGGCTAGATGGCCTCCAAATATCCTTCAACTCTCCAAATCTGATCCCTGTGATTCTTTTCCTTCTTTAATTGTATTCCATCAATGATAACTACAGATAATGTTTATGCAGCCTTTTATAGTCTACAAAGCATTTTCCTCATAATAATACATTGAAATAAATACAAGCATTTTCAACCCCATGTATAATGAAGAATTTGAGATTTAAAAATTGAGAATGGCATTCAGTAATGAGGACTAGCAAGGAGTACATCTGGGGATTTGGGCCCATATCCTAAGAAATAGGATTTCTATCATAATATCCTACATCCCCATACACTATTCCACACTTCAAACAAATGAATACACATATAGGTAATCTGTAAATAGTTGACAATTTGTTTGGTGGGAGAGAGGGGGGACTCCTTCAGATTTAATTACTTAATATCTCCAGACACCATAATTTCTCCAACACAACTTTGTATTCCCTGTAAGACCTAGTGCAATGAATTCCCAGACAAAATAATTCTGACACAGACTTGTAATAAGATGAGACCTATGAGCCACAATTTTACTGTTAGGCCTCTTTGTATTTTTGCATGCATAAAGTTTTCCAGAATGGATGATTAAACCAATATATTTTACATAACTAGATTCCACTAAGAGACTTTGCAGTATTCAAGGGTTGAATGTAATTATGATGATGTCATTGGTGCACGAGAATGTTTTGGAGAAACTCACCATCAATAGGAAATCATTTTTTCAGACACTGCAGTACATTTTCCATGACAGTGGTAAACATCTTCAGTGAGAGAAAAAATGTCCCTGTTTAATACTTCAGTTAATACCAATTCTCAGCAGATCACTGAACAAAGTTAAGTTGTAAGCCATGTAATCTTTTATACATTAGACATGCCCATAAGATACTTCCAAATAGAACTTGTAAGGTTGAATATTACTCTGCTGAGTCAAGATATCTACAAAACAAATAGAGAAATTTGTTACATGAACAAAAATCAGTGAACCATGAACCCATAAAATATGCATGAATATACAGTAAATAATAAAAGATAAGTGATGAGGGCTGCTAGGTAGAACAGTAAATAGAACATCAGGCCTGGAATCAGGAAGATCTTGTTCAAATCCAGCCTCAGACACTTAACTAGCTGTATGATCCTGGGTAAGTCCCTTCACCCTGTTTGCCTCAGTTTCCTCATCTGTAAAATGAACTAGAGAAGGAAATGGCAAACCATTCCAGTGTCTCTGCCCAGAAAACCTCAAATGGGGTCATGAAGAGTCAGACATGACCAAAAAGAACTGAGCAAGAAGAAGGGATGAAGCATTGTGATTAAACTCCTTTCCATTCCCTATAATAAACTATTTCCATCCCCATTTTCTCCTCACCTTTGTAAAACTCAGAACATATATATATATATATATATATACACACACACATATATATATATATATTTCTACTTTAAAGATACTACCTTGAGACAAAAGAAATCTCACCTTCCTAGAAAAAGGAGCATAGCAATCAATGAGAGTCTGTCAGAAGACATTAGTACAAAAGAGAACTCAATTAACAAGCTGATGAATATATATTCAGATACTCAGAACCACTGAATCAAAACATCTCTCCATAGAATTCCCAGGTACTCATTCTAAAAGAGCAATAAAGACTCGGGTATCAGACAGAAACAGAATCTCAATATTGCATAGGATAGCATAATCCATTAACTCTAGACATTCTAATAGGTAAGGGGTGCCACTTAGGATTATTGACAAATGAAGGAAGTAACTTAAAATACAAGAAAGAATAGCCAAGGAAAATGATCTGGATCCAATCATTTCTCCAGAACAACTGAAAACATTTTTTTTACTAAAATACCATTTAATAATATTTAATTCAAAGACATACAAATCTCTACACTTTACAAAGAATACAATATGCATTCTGCCTGACACTTTGATTTGATGAATGAATCTATTATCTCATTGATTGTAGGAACTCCCTCTAAACAACATAGATCCCAAGCCTTGTCATTCTGTGAAATTCTTATTCATTTCTTCCTATAAGTCATACACTGGGGTTGCACACCATATGCTGAAGGCCTCTTCCTAATTCTATTGTGTTTCTTCAATACTAATAGAGCATATAGATTATCTACTAATTAGCCTTTGCTCTAGCCAAATGATCAGTCCAACTGCTTTTCCATTAAACATTTCTAATAACATTCTTCACACTGATTCTCTGTTATAATTCTTGATTCATCGTGTGTGGAATCCAACTCCCACCCACCATGCATTCTCCATTGCCTTGTGAGTGACCTTTAACTTTAATTCTTCAGAAATCATGGTATTCTAAGACTTGTAGACACATACCACCATAGAAATAATATTGGTTTTTAAAAAGTAATCTTTAATTCAAGGGGACACTTGAGTCACTAAAAGCATTGTGCATTTTCCCAAAAAATAACCCAGCCTGTTTTACTACTCCTGCCCATTCTAGGACCAGACTTTCTTTGTCTCTCCAGAACTTGGCCCTGTCTTAAATACAGCAAGCACTTAATAAATGCTTATTAACTGAATGACTAATATATGCACTTATAAACTAATACTTTGGGTATGTATCCAATGGTATAACATAGACCAGACAATAGGCATTCTTCATCCAGGTGTTTTTTTTTTCTTTCTGTGAATAATTAGTTCAAACTTTTGGATCTATAGATTTTATTAGTAAAATGCATATATGTTAAGTCTCATGATCTTCCCATTATTCCCTCTTGCCTCTCCCTTTCAGTCACAGAGGTACTCACAATGAAGAAAATAATTTGAATTTCCATCATTAATTAGTAGAGCATGATGTCTATGGGATATCAACAAAGACTTTGATGCCCTTTAAGGATAGGAGAATGGTTCCTTCAGAGCCATGTTGAGCTGTCAAAATTATCCTTTACTTGGAGAGCTCTGCAAATGAGATATAATCTCTTCTGCATTAGAAACTGATCACTGCTTCCTGATGAATTTTGGAAACTTAACCTCCCCATTTTCCCTAGACCTATCAACATTCAGCATTGTTCCCTCATCCCTATTTCTGCTATATTGCATCTTCTTTTCAACATTTTCCCTACTCCAGGGGAGGAGAGGAAGAGAAGAACAAAGAATCAGATCCAGTCTTGGACAACTCTTTATTGCCCTCTGCTGACTGGGAAAAGCCATTGGTTCCTGGAATACTTTCATGGCATCACCAGGTTGATTGTTCTTGGATCCTTCAGGCTACAGTATTTCATCCAGGGCCATCCCCAGTCATCTTGATCTATATCTCGCCACTGGACCCAGATGGCTCTAGAGAGGAAAGTGACTCTGCACAGCCCTCCTTCACTTACATCCAATTCACTTGCAGATCATGCTCTTCTTCAAAAATGAAAGACAAACAACCTCAGGTTACAACAAAAGCAGAGAGGAGATGCTGGATATCTAGAGCAACCTGATTCCCTTTAATCCCAATGTCCCTAAGCCCTAAAGGGGCTCAAACTCCCTAGTTCATAGCCTAGATCTGTGTCTAAATTCAAGATACAATAATATCTGAATTTAAAAATACATCAGAGCTCATTTAGTGGAACCCAGACCCAAATATATTTCACCTTATTATGCACATTTCTATCAATTACTTAGGAAATTAGGCATAAACATAAACTAATATTTATTTAGTATTTTAAAGACTGCAAAGTACTTTTATATATGTTAACTCTTTTGACCTTGTAGCAATATTGTAAGGTAGATGGTTATTATCTCCATTTTACAGATGAGGAAATAGGAAACATGTTGATAGAGGACAAGCAATATGGCCAAAGTAATGTAATTGGCAAATGGCTGAATCAAAATTTGAATCCAGGACTCCTTTTATCATCAGAGGAAACATGTCATACAAAAGTCATTATCATCTAATACCAAAAGAAAAGTATTTGTTAAAATTCAATTTATAATTTCAACCTCTTTCCATAAAGATGCTTCCAAAGTCAAATTTCCAATTCTCAATATTCAGTGTACCTTAACCCAGAACAGAAGAAAATAGAAAATATTCAACTTTCAGTACCTGAAAATCAGTAAAAAAAAAAAAAAAAACTACATTTGCATAACTACTCTCTCTTCAACTGATATTTTAATGAGAAAGAAAAAAGATGGATGGAGAATGTGGTCATTTGACAGAGTGAATCCCAAGGACTCCAGGTCTCTTAAGTCAGGAAAATAACTTCTCCCTATGTGTAAAGCTCTGACGCCTTAGTGAGAGTAGTGTATTGGGTTTAAACAACTGATTGAGTATTCTTTCTTTTACTCTTGGAAAACAGCCATTCTTCAACTTCACCTACCAAAAAAAAAAAAAAAAGCTTGTTGTTGCTGCAAAAAAATCCAAAACCATTGAATATCACACAAGAGAAAAGTAAAGAAAAATCACATTTCTTCTTCAAATTCCAAAAAGGGAAATACTGAAATCAAAAGAGAAAGGATCCAAGTGAATATGTAATTATTTCTTATTCCTGAGCTCATCTGATTATCCAAATATTATCTCATCTTTTAGATGCCATAACCTTCTAAGAATCATTCCTCTGATAAATCCACATGATGATAGCGTCAGAGTATTTTGTCTGGTACCAATATTATTGGAAGAAATGGGATAAAGAGTTTGTTTTATTATTTAATGCAAAACCTACTAGTATTCCAACCTGGCAAATGATTACCTTGTCATTTTATCACTAGAAAGAAATCTCTGATGTTTTGAAGCTCTTTTTGTATAAACTGTGCATTTTATGCAGCTCTTAGAAAGGCAAAGATTCACTGTCACTAGAGGTGGAGACTGATTTGTTTTCTTAGTGCTATACAGAAGCAAAACAGGCCCATCAGGAGTGTTCTTACATTTAAATACACACTGCAGAGAAGTTTTGTTTGCATAGAAAACTTCATGCTTCATAATTCATGAAAATTGTAGTTACTTCCCTTCAGGGTTATCTCTCAGGGCTCACAAAATGGTGTTGGGGTGGGAATACATCAGCAAAACCCCATAATTCTATTTCATAGCTTTTAAACCCATCTCTCAAGGCAGAACTCAAAATATATATCAATCCATTGATAATAGAAACATCTTCTAAAGTCACCTGCCAGCTAAATCTATGGTTCGTTAGGAAGAAATTTTTGAAACAATAAATATGCACAGAGTCCAGAACTCTAAAAATGTATATTTTCAATGTTTTTATAATTTCTAAATCCAACAAAGATTCTATCACCAGAGCATAACAGAACAGTAGTGTTTAGAGGGCTTTTAGATTGCTAATACTATTTTTCAAACTGTTAACTCTATGTATCTAATAAATAAATATTATAGAGGGAACTAGGTGGTACAATGGATAGTGCTAAACCTGAAGTCAAGAATATCTGAGTCCATCCTCATACACTTGCTAGATGTCTGTAGGCAAATCACTTAATTCCTTTACACCTCAGTTTTCTCATCCCTAAAATGGGAAGAATAATAGTATCTACTTTCATGAGTTCTTCTGAGAATAAAATAAAGCATTATTTGTAACACACTTTGCAAACTTTAAATACTATAAATGCTAGTTATTATTATTTCTTATGTATAATAATGATATTAATTATTAACATTAATTAAAGATAATTATTATTATTTAGTCCAACTCCTCTTTTTACAAATGAGAAAATGGAAACTTAGAGAGATGAAATCATAAGGTCCAAAGTAACATAACTAGAAAGTAACTATTATCTGGCTCAAACTCAGGTCTTCTATATCACATCCAATACTATTTCTACTGCACTATATGAATTACATTATGGAAAAAAATTATTTCCTATCCATACATAGACCCAAAGTGATAAAAGAAAAAAATGAATACACTCAAAGAGTCATCAGTCATGCTTAATATCAACATTTTCAAGGCACTGTAGTCTAAAACATCTTTGAAAATAATGTGCAAACTACTATTTGAATAATCAAGCCTTATGTTTTAGAGCCTTCACAAATGCTATGAAATGGTGTATTTGCACATCTCTGAAACCATGTGTCTGTTCTGGGCAGACTGACTCAGCAATAATTTTATTATTCCATATGGACTACATCCCTGTAATAGAAAAAAAGTTTTCCAAGAAATATTAGCTGCTAATTTGAAGACATTATATAATGACTCCTAATCTAGATTTTTTTAGTTCAAACTTTACTTGTAACCAAACCAAACCAAACCCAGTTTGATAGAGGCTTTGAAATCTCTTCAAGTGAATACCACTATTGTGCATGTAAGAACCCCAGGGTAAGTGGTCTGAGTGTATATTCCTTTCTCTCTACATTGGATGCTATTATTTCTTGTTACTGTTTCTAGGATTTTACTATTTTCATAGCCAACACTCTTGCCTAGGCTTTTCTTATTTCATTTCACAATAGAGTTAAAGCAGTTCCTCAATTCATTCTACATGCTGCCATATTAAATTTCCTTAAACTGTATTTTTTCACATTATTCCCCTGTTTAAAAGAGACAGGGCATTTATGTGACCTATTTCTCTAATCAACTAGCAGGGTGATAGAATGCATAGACTGCTGGACTTTGAGTGAAGAAGACTTGAGTTTGAATTCTGTTATAAAGACCTACTAGCTATGTGATTATAGCTATTCTCTCTCCATCTCAGTTTCCTCATCTGCAAAACAGGAATAATTATAGTACCTACATTCTAGGATTGTTTTGTAGATAAAATGAGATAATACTGTAAAACACTTTGCAAGCCTTAAAGCTCTATAAAAATGATAGCTTATACTTTTAATATTAGCATGTACTTCATGGGTACATGGGTACATGATCCTCTTTCATTATGAAAATCAAATGAGGTTAAATAAACTTATGCATATATATTATTTTGCAAATGAGATTATATATATATATGTATGTATATATATATATACATATATTTTGTTCCTCAATCATGTCTGACTCTTCATGACTTCATTTGAGGTTTTCTTAGCAAAGATACAGAAATGGTTTGCCATTTTCTTCTCCAACTCATTTTATAGATATAGAAACTGAGGCAAATGGAGTTAAGTGACATGTCCAGCAGGACGACCAATCTCAGGAAGATAAATCTTCTTGCCTCCAGGTCTGGCACTCTATCTACTGTGTCACCCTAGCTGCCCTTGCATATGTAAATATAATACTTTGCACTCTTAAAGTGCAATATGCTTGTAAGTTGTTATCAGTACAAATGGAAATTTAGCCTAGCATTTACCATGCTCAGTCTTTCTCACTTCTCCCTGACATCCAATCAGGAGAAAAGGAAATAAATTTATATAATGCCTATTGTGTGTAGGCACTAAGTACCTTTTTTTTTTTTAACATTATTTCATTTGATCCTCATAACACTCCTGTGAGGTAAGTGATGGAATCTTATCTGCTTCCCTAGCCCCAATATTCTCTCTGTCTCTCTGTCTCTGTCTCTCTCTGTCTCTCTTTGTCTGTCTGTCTGACTGCTCCTGTCTCTCTGTTTCTGTCTGTCTATGTCTCTCTCTCTCTCTGTCTCTCACTGTTTCTCTCTCTTTCTGTCTCTGTTTCTCTCTGTATATCTGTCCCTGTGTGTGTTTCTCTCTGTGTGTCTCTCTGTCTCTCTGCCTCTGTCTGTCTCTTTCTCTCTATCTTTTCTCTTTACTTCACTGTTTCTTTCTTTCTGTTTCTTTCTGTGTGTCTCTCTGTGTGTCTGTCTCTTTCTCCCTTTCTGTCTCTCTGGGTCTCTCTCTGTGTTTGTCTCTCTCTGTGTGTCTCTGTCTCTATCTCTCTCTCTTTCTCTCTTTGTCTCTGTGTCTTTCTCTGTGTCTGTCTGTCTGTCTCTTTTCATTAGAACAAAAAGATATTTTTTTCATTTGTATCCAATGCCCAATTTTCCTTTTTTACACAGTTCTCCTGTTCTTTCTTACACTCCCTTCTCTATATAATTCCTTTCCTTATTCTGCTGGACTGCCTCTTTCCCATAAGGAGGAAGCCGGCAGAGTATATCACTCCAATAAATTGTCATGCTTGATTTGGAAATGGTTTGAACCTGAGTTCTTTCAAAAACAACACTGCAACACATATCTCAGGACCCCAAAATTTTGGGCATACCAAATAGTAAGTACTATTATTATCTCTATGTTATAATTGAGGAAACTGAGGCAAGGAGAAATTAAGTAATTTGCCTAGGGACAAACTGTTTCTGTGGCCAGATATACAAACTCCAATCTTCTTGACTTAGGGCCAAGTACTCCAGTCACTGCACTACTAGCTGCTTCACTATTCTTCCCTGATAGTTTTCTCTCTTCTAGGTAGACTAGTCTCTTTTTCTTTACCCATATTTACTATACAACTTTCTCTCTGTCCCTCTAAACATATCAAGACCTGATTCAAAATTGATTTTCTATAGGAAGCCTTCACTGCCTATCCTTTTCCTATGCTCATCACTAATATTTTCTGTGTTCTCTGCATACTCAGAATGTGTTCTACCCTTTCCTTGCTTGTGTTGCCTTTTTGTTGTCATCGTTCCCTATTTACTTAATGCACGCCTATCTTGCCCTGGTTTCCTCATCTATAAAATGGAGGTAACGATTGCACTGACTTCTCAGGGTTGCTTTGAGTATCAAATGAGATGATTATTGTGAAGTGCTTACTTAGCACAGTGCCTGGCTCACAGTCAGCACTATCTAAATGTTAGCTATAACTATTATTAAGTTTATCTCAGCCTCTCAACAAGATTTGTAAACTTTGAACAGTCAGTATCATTTGGAGGTTTTTCCTTACTTCTAGATTAATTTACTTCTGAAACCTCCATCCATTTGTTGCTCTTAGTGTTGTATTCAGGCAACAAGCAGAGCCAAGTTCATTCCCCTTCTCTGTGCAAGCCCTTCAAATACCTGAAGAAACCTATATGGTGACTCAGGGAACTGGACCTAAAATCAGGAAGAACTGAATTCAAATTCAGCCTCAAGCACTGTGTGACCCTAGTTTCAGTATCTCTCTGCCTTACTGTCTGCAAAACAGATAATAATGGTTCCAACCTTCCAAAGTTGTTGTAAAGATCATATGTGATATTTATGAAAGATTTTACAGAAACTAAAGAAGCTATATAAATACGGCTATTACTATTATTATTGCTATTAAGTCCTCTCTGCCTCAAAGTTATCTCTTCTCCAAGCTGAATATTTCCCTTTCCTTTAAGCAGTTCTCAAATGGCAGCAATTTGAAGCCCTTACATCATTCAAGATGCCTTCTCCACTTTACTAATGTCATTCAGTACTGAATTCTGTGTGTAATATAATCAAATGATTGAAAATAGGAATGATGTGAAAAACTTGGCTACTCATAGTGTTGCTTCAGGAACAGATGTCCCCTAAGATCTGTTCCAGCTCTAATATTTGATAACTCCATGACCCCTTCCTTGCCTAAAGGAGGGGTTGAAGAGACTGAAGTCAATCAGAACTGTAAGACCACGTGGGTTGAGAAATGGGACCTCTCTTGGAAGCATTCAATTTCAAGATAATAAGCACTTTGCCAAGATGGAAAGGATGTAGGGATAGTCCCCTGTGCAATCTGGTTCATTCAGCAAAAGAATCTAGAAATACCAAACACCCTCAGGCAAAGGCTGAATAGATAAGAATGAATATATTTGCATTTTCTATGCATTCTATTCTTTCTGGTATTGCTTTATTTCATTTATTTATATCTCATTTGTGTTTATTCACTTTGTCTCTTTACTGAATTGTAGGATTCTTGAGAATAGGAACAAGGTTTAACCCCCCAAAATGTAAACTCTTTAGGGGATCAAATGAGATAATTTATGTTAAAGCACTTTTTAACTCTAAGTGATTATAAAAATATAAGACGTGGATGTTATTTATTAGTAAACATCAGTATCTCTGTAAAATATATGCTCATTTTCTCACGTTCCAACATCATTGAGATGGAATATTGCTAGAATTCTCCTTAATACAACTTTAAATTATGATAACGTTGATGATGGTGGTGGTGGTGGTGATGGGGAAAGTGATGATGATGGTAATAATTTATATAGTGCAGGGTACTATGTGAAATGCCTTTCTTAATGTCTCATTTGATAAAGCGACTCTCTTCATAGATAGGGACCTTATAGGTCAATTGAATCCAACCTCTTAATTTGTAAATGAGGAAACTGAGACCTGGAGGGACTAAGTGACTTTATTAGGGGCATAGCTAGTACATGTCAGAACTAGTATTCAAGCACAAGTCTTCCTGACTTCAAGTCTAGTGCTCAGGACTATTATATACTCATCCCCAATCCCTTAGTGTACCCTCCTTTTTTTCCTCTCTTCTTTCTACCATTTTTGTTGTTTGCAAATCTCCTCATCTATCTCAAATAGGAAATAATTGATAAATAGAAGTATATATAAAATGATTTTGCATTTACATATTTAATGTGTATTTGTATATAAATACATATATATACACAATAAACACACATACATATATGTCACATATATACACATACATGCATATTTGTGTCTAATGGTAACCATCTCTAGGGTGGGGGAAGGAAAATAAAAAAAAGGGAAAAAAAGAAATTTTCATGTTAACTATTATATATATTTAATGGAATAATGAGTTCTACATAATAGATTTATAGTTTCATTTTTTAAAAAAAAAATATTAGATTATGGAAAGATTTGTTTTATTTTAAAAATAAATTTAAATTTTTCAAAAATAAAACCAGCAGTATATTATGAGGATTATGAGTCAACATACTTGCCTTCATGTAATTTTTTTAAAAAATCAAATCTGTGATTTCATCATTGTAGGAATTTCCTTCTATCAATGTGGTTCTTCTCTACAATGTATGGGCTTAGGGAGTTAAGATGTTAGCAGCCAGGATCCCACAATTAGTATGTGGTAGAGTAATACTTGAATTCAGGTCTTCCTGACATTGAAAGTTGTGCTCTATAATGATTCTTTCCCATTTGTCTACAGACTTGCTCTGTTCTTCCCAATTTAAAAATATTCTCTTGACTCATTTCCTCAAACAATTACTCTTTCTTTCTCCTTACTCTCACCAAAGACTTAGTCAACTGATATTTCCTTAAAAATTATTTTAGAATCTCTCTCTTCTTTTCTATCATAATTGTCACCATCCTAGTTCACAGTACTGCCATTTCTTGCCTGGACAATTGAAGTATCCTCCTAAATGCTGGTTTCATAGGAAATAAATGCTAAAGGAAAAGATTTGTTATTAGATTCAGAGAATTAGAATATGTGGATATGCTAAGATCCATTCTAGAAGAAAAATGGCTTTATCTTCATTAAAATATAAGAGGAAATGCTGAGGAGATAATCCTAACTTCTCACTACATCATGTTACTTGTCTCTTGAAAAAAACAACCACCAAGCATTTTCACACTCTCTATTGATGTTTGCCTACACTATGTTTTCGGTCTCAGGTTTGTTTTTTTTTTTCCCTGTATAGCAAGATAACTGTATAAATGTATATACACATATTCGATCTGTCAAATATTTTAACATAATTAACATGTATTAGACTTCCTGCCATCTAGGGGAGGGGGCATGGGGTAGGAGGGAAAAATTTATAACAGAAAGCTTTGCAAGGGTCAATGTTGAAAAATTACCTATGCATATGTTTTGTAAATAAAAAGCTTTAATAAAATTTTTTTTAATAAAATAAACAACCAGAAAATCTAGCAGCCGTGGAACAAAAGCAGATACCACCAATCCAATACAACTTAATAAGCATTTATTGAACACCTACTATGTGCCATGCTTCATTTTCAATAATTCTCATTCCAGCTCTCAGTCACAATCACAGACATCAAGGGGAGTCAAAACCCCCTCTAATAACATAAAACCTTGGAACCATTTCTGACTACAAAGACATCTGATTTCATGTATGATATATACAACCCAAAAATCCCTGTTGTTTGTTGGAATTTTGAGAAATGCAGAGGCCAATCTTAACAAAATATATTCTTATTCATGTTTTCCATATATACTCTTACACATGTTTTTTCGGCTTCAAAAAGAGAGGAGAAAAGATGGCTAAATGAGAAAAAAATAAATTGCAATAGCATTATTAAACCATTTGTGGCTTTACATTAATAATTTCTTATTGAATGCATATTCACAAGTAATAGACATAAGAATATTTTCAGGGCTGTTTTCCATGCAGATACATGTCCTTATCTGGGTTTCAAAAGATTAAAAGTTGAGGTACATGTCCCTATTAGGGTAATTTATTCCTTCTTAACAAAGCCACTATTTGAATAAGATACAAGCACATCCAGTTTTTGTTTTAAGTGGACAGCAATGACTTATAAAGGAAGAGAACTGCAGTCTCTGGGCAATTCAGCCAACTGCAGAGCTGCATCTGAATGTTAATTTCTTGATACTTAGCTAGAAATTGAAAATCAGGCACAATACCAAACTAATGAAAAATTAAACATCCTCTAAAACTGTTTTCCTGACAAGAAGGCGACATAAAGAAATAAAACAAAGGCTCTCTTCTCCTCAGATCTGAAAACAACTAGGAGGAAAAATCCAAAGGAAAATTAATCAATCAGACTTATTCGATCTCTACTGAAATTTCTGTTTATTCACTAAACTTCACTTTCAAAACAGGACCCTTTACCAAACAGATTTTAAGATTTGTATCTTAAAAATAAAATCATCCCACTAAACCCCTATTGCTCACATTACTAAATGTGAATCTTTTCCTCCAAAATTATATAGAACTAAGTAGGAACCTCACATTCTAATAGGAAAATTTTAAATTTTAGCTGCCAATTGGTTTTTCATCAAATCTAAGGGACATTCAATTCAGAGTCTTAGCAAAGTCTAATTGTGGGAGGGGGGAAAATATGATTTTCTTGTTTCCCCTGATGTATGCATAGCTCAGATTGAGAAATCCCAAGAAAGCCTCCACAGAGTTATGTTTTTATTTGTCTTTACCCTAATGAAGATCATCCCAGAATTATCTTATCTTCAAATTCTGAGATATGATTCAGCATATTGTGCTGCATTAAGACTTGGCAATCTTCTCCTGACTGAATGAAAAAAAAGTCTTTGGCTTATATCTTTCATGAATACCTTCTTTAAATCTATATTAGGAGGGAAGGATCAAAGGAAGGGAATAAGCATTTATATTGCACCTACTATATGCCAGGCATTATGATAAATGCTTTTTTACCCATATTACCTCATTTGATCTTCTCCACAACTCTGCTAGATAGGTTTTAGCAGTCTAATTATACAAGTGCAGAAACCAAGACAGAGGTTAAATGAATTGTTCAAGATCACATAACTAATAAGTGTCTGAGGCTGGATTTGAACTCAGATCTTCCTATGCCCAGCACTCTATCCACTATACCAACTAGCTGCCTCTATTAGGAAGAAAGGGTTGCCCGAATATATTACCAATTCAGTAAATCACTTCCAGTTTCTGAAGGAGAGTTAACCAGAAAGTAGAGTTAATTGTTCTTCATTTCTTCAGAAGACAGAAAAATAGGAGCAGGAAAAAAGTCATTAAAACTGCATACCTTTGACCCAGTAACACCCTAAAAAGATCAATGGAAGAGAAAAATCTATATGTACAAATGGATCTTTGGCAGCTCTTTTTATACTTACAAAGAACTGGAAACAAAAAGGGTACAGATCAATTGGAGAATGACTGATGAATTATGTTGTGAATGTAATGGAAGATGTTCTTTGAGAAATGAAATGGATCATTTCAGAGGAAGCTAGAAAGCTTTCTTGAACTGATGCAGAATGAAGGGAGAAAAAGCAAGAGAAAAATTTATACAATAGCAACAACATTGTAAAGATAACTTTGAAAAGCTTAAGAACATTGATCAACAAAATGAAAAAATCTTGAATCTAGAGGACTAATGATGACTGTCATTTCATGACAGAGAGGTGTTAGACTCATTATGCATAATAAAAACAATTTTTGGAAGTGGCCAAAGCAAAAATTTGTTTTTCTCAACTATCAAAATTTATTTAAAAGTTTTGGCTCTTCTTTTTCTTTTGAAAATGGATTTCTGTTTATTGAAAAAAAAAGTTTGTTTTTTGTTTTTTTAAAGAAAGGGAAAAAATGGGATTGTGGCAAAAGAATGAGTTTAGATAGTTAGAGGACAATCTTTTGTAAAAGGTCTCCATTATATTAGATATTAAAAGAAAGACACATGCTGATCTCTGGAAGGTAATCCTTTGTTGTTGTTATTATTCAGTTGTATTCAACTCTTCATAACTCCAGTTGGAGAATAGTTTGACTTTTCCTTCTACAACTCATTTTACAGATGAGAAAACTGAGACAAACAGGGTTAATATTCTTGCCCAGGGTCACACAGCCAGCAAGTGTTCTATTCACTGTACCACTCAACTACCTGGGAGATAATCCTAAATAGGTTCAATCTTATCTGCTTCAGGGAGGATGGACCAGTTGACTTCTTGAGATTGATACCATCCTTGTAATTCTATTACCATAAGAAATGTAAGCTATTTAGAAACTTTTGTGAAGTGCTATCAAAAAAAAATTGAATTGCTTCAAAGGTTTCTTCTCCAGGTCCAAGATCATTTCAGTATTGGTGGCTAATAAAAAGTTAGAACAGTAAAGTACAGCATTGGATTTGGAGTCAGGAAGTCTTGGGTTCAAATTCTGACTCAGACACTTACTGGAAGTGTGACCCTGGACAAGTCTTTTAACTTCTCTCTGACTCATTTTCGTCTTTGATAAAATGGGGAGACAAGTTGGACTCCATGACCATATAGGCCTTTTCCTGATCTAACTCTCAGATGGTCTAAATTTTCTCAGGGGGATGAGGTCCACATCATCCAATTCTATTTCTCAAGTGAGGAGTATAAGAAGTTAGTTTGCCACAGGTATTGTCAAAATAGGATGAAGGGAGGAATGAAATATATTGTTAAGATATCTCCAACCAATCACAACATGAGTCAAGAAACTGTCTAAACAACAGAGTTCCTGATAAAGGGGTTCATATCTAAACTGGTCTAAACAGGCTAAGGTTAATGACAGAGCACAAGGCTTTTGACATATGGAATGGGTTAAAAAGGAGGACTGCAAATCTGACCAATTGTAACTCAGATTTTGAACTGACCAATTGTAGCTTGGATTGTGAATTCAAACAATTGTAACTCAGTTTGTGAATCCAACCAATTGTAACCTAGATTGTGAATCCAACCACTTGTAATTCAGATTGTAAATCTTACCCAGACCAATCAGAGTCTTGAAGGGAGGGGTAAAAGACCTAACTAACAGAATAAAGCTTGTTCTTGCTTCTGTATTCAGTGTATGTCTCACTTGGTAGCACACCCCACTGAATAATGGATTCTTCTCTCACTCTAAATGAGCATTGGTTGTAACACTATGCCTGGACTATTTTACAACTGGGGAAGCAGCAGCTCATCCTGAATTTATTCCCTAATCCTGTTGGGTACCAAGGGGTCTTTTTTTTTTTTAATAAAGCTTTTTATTTGCAAAACATATGAGTGACCTTTCAAGATTGACCTTTGCAAAAAAAAAAAAAACTTTTTTTCCCAAACTTTTCCTTTCCCTCCCCCCGCCCCCCACCCCTAGATGACAGGTAATCTAATACATGCTAGATAGGATAAATTATATGACAAATACAATACATGTATACATATCTATACAGTTATCTTACTGCACAAGAAACATCAGATCTAGAAAGAGAAGAAGGAAAAAAAAACAACCTAAGAAGGAAAACAGAATGCATGGAAATATTCACAGAAAGCGTTAAAATGCTGTGTTGTGGTTCACTCTCAGTTCCCACAGGCCTCTCTCTGGATGTATATGACTATCTTCATCGCAGCATAACTGGTTTGAATCACATCATTGTTGAAGAGAACCATGTCCATCAAAATTGATCATCGTATAGTCTTGTTGCTGTGTATAATGTTCTCCTGGTTCTGCTGATTTCACTCAGCATCAGTTCATGCAAGTCTCTCCAATCCTCTCTGAAATCCTCCTGTTGGTCATTTCTTACAGAACAATAATACTCCATAACATTCATATACCATAATTTATTCAGCCATTCTCCAATTGATGGGCATCTTTTCAATTTCCAGTTTCTTGCCACTACAAAAAGGGCTGCCACAAACATTTTTGCACATGTGGGTCCCTTTCCCAAGGGGTCTTTTTGATAATACTCACATACGAAGGTACTGAATCAATAACACAAATTTAAAAGGATATTAAAATATGTCAGCATGAGAAAGAAACATTCAAAATTTATTTCTTTTTTAGGTTGTTCAACTTCTCAATTATTGATTCTAGAACATGCCAAAAAAATTTATTGTTTTATGGATGTTTCTATTCACATCACAGTCTTTTCTCAATATATCCTCTCATAAAAAAGAAAAGAATTAATCAAAAACTGTCACCAAGGTATATATAAAATCAAATATTGAGCTTCCTGAGTTTAAAATTAGAGCTCTTAAATTTATTGCTCATTGTAAGTCATTGAATCAGCTGTAGTTAGAACACTGAATTCTTGAGAGGCTTTAATTTAAAGCAAAAGAATCCAGATGCAAGTCCTGGCTCTGTCACATATTATTTCTGGGACCTTAAGAGAGATACTTCATTCCTTTTGGCCTCAGTTTCCTCATCTGTAATATAAAGGATGTGGACTAGATAATTCCTAGCTCTCCTTCCAGTTCTAAATTGAAGGGTCCTATATTGCCAGCCGAGAAAACAAAATAAAATGCAAAAAATTTTGAAAGAAGAAAAAAATTCCTATAATTTGTGTCCAAAAGCAATTTGATGCAATTTTTCATTTATTTTCTAAAATGAAAAATGAGTTTATCTTTTAACTTTAAAATGATCAGAAATACTTCATTTCTTAAAAGTTCATTACAAGTAAGTTGGGACCCTAATATTATTTAATAATTGTCAATTATTAAAGGTTAACTGTCAGAATGAAATAAATAACTTTAATAAAATCAAAATGAAACTAGTGCAATGTAATCTGGTGAGTGGTGGGAGATAGACACAAAGAAGCCCTCATTTTGAGAGATGAAGAAAAAAGACTTCATTCCTTCCTTAATAGAGCCTAACAATAATCATTCTACCATTATTTTATGGTCTTTCTCATAGTGGGAGAGCTGTACTATGGAAATGCTAAGTTAATGAATCTGTTATTGTATTTTAATTTCTATAGTACCTCATTTACTAACTATGTTACTAGAAGCCAATAACTATGTCTCACTATTTTAAAGTAACTAGATAAAAGGAGAAATTTTTCAAAAATTGCCCTTCAATCTCTTCTTCCTTCTATTCTCTTCTAGGAGAAAGAGAAAAAGAAGGATGAGGAAGAGGAGGAGAAGAAAGAAAAAGAAAGAAAGAAAGAAACATAGAGGGGGAGGAAAGAAGAGAAAGGAAGGAAAGAAGGAAGGAAAGAAGGAAGGAAGGAAGGAAGGAAGGAAGGAAGGAAGGAAGGAAGGAAGGAAGGAAGGAAGGAAGGAAGGAAG